>PVIU01005236.1:21257-115812 GCA_004026605.1 Ondatra zibethicus | reverse complement strand
GGGGAGGTAGTGGGAGCTGACCGGGAGAAGGGGAAGAAAGGTAAAAATTTTATTTCTTTAATTATGATTTTGAATGGAAAAAATAAAACAAAACAATGTATGGGAAAAAAAAGATGCTGTTGCCCCCAGCAGGGGCAGGAAGTAAACTTAAGAACAAAATGCCTACATACGCAAGAGGTGGGATAGGTGGTTTTTTATTGTCTATGGGTTATGGATATTTGTCATCATTTAGAGTGGTTGGTTGCAAGCTGTTATTGGTAATGGTAAGGAAAAAAAAAGCTGAAGTAAGGAAATTAGAATTAGTGTTCTTGTTTTGAAAAGAAAAAAGGGGAAACAAAAATGATAGGATTAAATGGTAGATTATTAAATCTATTCTAAAAAGAAATAAGAGGAATATAAATATCATAGGATAAAAGGATATATTATTAAATCTACTTTTGAAAAGCAACTACTTGCTTTAAATATTTTATATTGAAATGGATTTTTGTATATTGTTACAAATTTAAGGTTATTTTTGTTAGAACATATTGTACATACATTTCTAATATTGTTCAAGTTATTGTAGCTATACATCTCATTTAACAATATAATAAAAATTTCTAGTCCTTGAAAGTTATTACTACCAAGTATTTGAGATAATAAGGAAATGCAGGATAGTAATTAGTCACCTATAACACTCAAATTTGTAGTTAATATTAGGTATGTTTTCAAGGACAGCCATAGATATAGTATAAATAGACATGTTGTTTTCAAATACTTCAGAGATATATAGAATATGGAATTTAAGATGTTTTTATAAAATAGGTTATTTTTTATGACAGTAAAACATGCCTGCTCCTGGCATCACCAGTCTACTTCAGAGAAGATAATGGGCATCAAAGAAACTCCACATTGAGCTTACTTTCTTTGTGGCAAATGTAAATCACTGTACAAGATAGTACTCTTGCCTTGACTCCTGACAGTATCTTGTCAAAACTGAACAAACGGAACACAAAAGACAGAAAAACTTCCAAACCTTGCCAAGACAAGTAAGGAGAGTCCTTCAAAGATCCTTTTTCATAAAAAAGTCTTTGAAGAGTCTAATCCTGTAGGCCCAAATGGATGCCCCAATGTTACAGTCACCTTGGGTGACTGTCCAGGCAGCCAGATGTTTCTGTCATTTCTCACATTTTTTGAAAGTCTCTTGCTTTAACTTCCTGCTTACTCAGGTAATTTTGGGTCTCTAAAAGAGTTGAAGATTAGATAGCTTTATTTGAAGTTTTCCTTGTTTACCAGACTCAGAAAAGAAACTCACTAAAGGGATATAAAGTATAAAAGGATGAGAGACATCAAAAGATAGTTTTGAATGACAATGCAAGTTATAATAGAAAATGAATTAAGTACAAGACTTTGGGCTTACCAAGATAGGGTAGATAATGGAGTATTTTCTCTTAATTTGCCAAGTGCAAATGGACTAGACATTGATGATGTATTTATTGCCTATATATTATGTATATTTAATGTACTTATTATATACAGTTTTTCTCATATTATAGCCTTCTTTTTTATTTTAGACAAAAAGGGAAAGTATGGTAATATTTTGCTTGTGCTATAACATGTAAAGTTTGCCTGAAGATCAAAGCATGGGACTAGACACTAGTTAGCCATAGAGTTCAGGCAGTGGTGGTGCACATATTTAAGCCCAGCATTCAAGAGGCAGAGGCAAATGGATCTATGTGAGTTCAAGACTACCATGGGCTACTCAAGATTGATCCAATCTGAAAGAGAAACAGATCCAGGTGGTGGTGGGTCACACTTTTAATCCCAGCACTATGAAAGTAGAGACAAAAGTGGGTGAGGCTGGGTGAATAGAAAAATATAAAGCAGGAGGAAACAGGAGCTCACCCTATTTAGTCTGAGGATTCACAGAGACAGAATTTTGCTCTCTTCAAACTGAGGACTCAGTAGAGATAAAAACTCTTTCTATTGTCTGGCTCCTTTACTTCCTGATCTTTCAGCATTTACCCCAATAACTGATTTTGGATTTTTATTGTTAAAACCAATCAAAATTTGTGTTACAAAGAAATTGCCAAATTCTTTTTATGAGGCCACACTTACCCTGATTTCCATCCCCATGAAGATGTAACAAAAATAACAGAATTACAGACCAATATTCCTCATGAATATTGATGTAAAAATACTCAATAAAATACTGGCAAACCAAATCCAAGAACACATCAAAAGATCATCCACCACATTCAAGTAGGTTTCATCCCAGTGACACAGGGATGGGTCAACATATGAAAATCTGAAATGTAATCCACCTTATAAACAAACTGAAAGAAAAAAAACCACATGATCGCCTCATTAGATGCTGATAAAACCTTTAACAAAATCCAATACCCCTTTCTGTTAAAGGTTCTGGAGAGAACAGGGATACAAGGAACAAACTAGCATATTAAAAGGAATATAAAGCAAGTTGACAGTCACCATCTGTTGCAATTTATAATAAAATAGTCCCACACTAGCCCAGAATGGAGTATAATGAAAGTTTACTTATTTAGGGGTAGACTCACAGGAAAAGAAGTGATCAGCAATCCTCTGTGTGAGCAGGGAGCTGGAACTGAATCCAGCAGCCAAGAATGCTTTACATCTGTGTTTATAATAAGTACGTAAAACTATGACCAAACTGGGTCAGTATTTTAAAGGCTACTGGCTAAATGCATTCCCACAGCACCTACCCCTTTTTCTAAATAAGAGAGTTCTAAGCATAATACAAAACTGTATACAATAAGAACAAATATCAATTATTGACCAGGGAAAAGAAGAGGATATATATATATATATATTAGAATTATAATCAGCATGAACAGCAACAAGCAAGAAACATATGCTGAATATTTCAATAGTTATCCTATCCTAAGGAGTCTAAGTCTTATATTAAAAATGGCTTGACTAAGTCATGAGAAAAGTAACTATGGCTATTCTAGTCTTAAACCCATCAAAGACCTGAGAAGGGAAAAATTACTTGAGTATAAAGGAAGAACAATCAAGCAACTTCCAAAAGGAGCAAAGAAGGACAGAGACAATTGGCTACCTGGGCAATCACCTAAAGTCTCATTTGCAACATAGGGGTAACCAATTTTGGAAAATGCCTACAATAACTTACAGACCATTTTCAGAGGCAAGAAAATCTTCAAAACTATCTTACCCTGTCTTGGCAAATTTTGGCAATCTTTTATCTTTTATCCTTCTTGTGCAGTCTGGACACGATGCAGTTTGTTAATGGTCAAGGCAGGGGCAGTTCTTTGCCCATAGGCCAGTTTTGCCAAGAAGAAAACAACCTCCAATTGAAGTGTCTTTGGGACTCTGGAATAGATTGGTGCTGCCAGGAACAATCATTTCTCATGTCAACAGAATCCTAAGTTATTTCAATGTCATATTCTACAGTTCTTTTAAATGGGTGAAGATTACCTATCTATGCAGAATACAGTCTCCATGCATCTAGCCTGATTAGTCTAAGTATAAAGACAAATGTGGATGACTATTGACCTATACATCTTAACACCTATATAGCTTAAAGACTAAAGCTTCATATTAAAATACTAAGCAATCTTTAAACAATTGTGCAGCAATTGAGGACAATGACCTCCAAATGTAAACAATATATGTGTATCTTGATAAGAGGTAGAAATGTATAGTGTAATATGATAAATATATCTTAAAATTGTATCAATATACAAAATATCTTAAGCAGAGGTAGAAATATGCATGCATACAATATGACAAAATAATTTTGCATAGGTGCACAAATATTGTAAACAGAAAGAGGAGCATATTCATTATAACAAATATAATCTGAATTTGTATCAATATACAAGAAACCATACCAATGTAAATTATCTATAAATAATAGCTCCCAAGTATTCTCACTATTACTCACTATTGTTATTAGTCTGAGTAAGCTCACACTAATCTACCTATTATTGGTGATGCTAAATCCTTGACCTGTGCCTCCTCTCCTCACTTATCAGCTCTGACAATTTCCTCAATCAATTCAAATCTTTTTATCACTGTTTTTTGTTAAGCCTAAATCACTTGACTTGTGAATATTTCTAATGATTTTATCAAATCAAATAATTTATGGTCCTCATTCTACACATGTAATTCCAGTGTATTAAATTTTTCCAGTAATGATAACTTCTCATCCTTGAATATTATTTGGATGGTGTGTAGATTGACTTCTTGGAGCTATGTTCTATCTATGAAATTATCATAACTTTTAAACAGATTTTGATTATCAATTTCAACAATCCTTTCAGATAATCTCTCACTACCCTTATGTAAGGTTTTATAATCTATTGACATGGATTGAATTTTGTCAAGTTTAAAATATCCTTTTCAATGAATCCTTTCAGCTAACTTCTCATTTTCAATGCTATGAATCCTTTTAGCTAACTTCTCATTCAAGTCTGTAAAGACTATATCATTTCTACAAGTTTCTCATTCTTGACTCTGTTATCAAACCATTTCTTTAAGGATATAATATGAAAAAAAAAAGCTAAGCACCATGATCATAAAAAATATGTACAGGGTAACTCCTGTAACTCTTGCAGAATTCCATCAATAGTAGAAACAAAAAGGTTGTTAAATTCCTGTATGGTGATACTGTCTGCCATTATCTTGGGGTTTGTTTGCAATTTTCAAATTTATTTATTTATTAATCAAATGAACTAACCTCCATTACAGTTTTCAGAAAATCGTTGTAGGTGTAATAATATTTATTGGCCAGCAGGTGTCCTGGATGTGAGCATGAAATGGGGAGACATGACTGGGGTGGTGGCTGCTTAAATAATAACAAATAAACTAGCAAATTAAGATCAATTAAATCAACTTCATATACAGAAAAGGTTTGAGTGGAAATTAGAGTTTGCAGGCAGCTGTGAGCCATGAGGTTACTGGCCAGACATTCATGTTTCTGAATTAGAAGCACAAGTTGAAGGTCCCTGCCCCAAGAGATAGAGCTAGGCCAGATTAAATCAGGCCTGGCAGACACCCAGAGAAGCCACAAAGGGGTTTCAGCAAAACAAACAAACAAACAAACAAAACAAAAAACAAAAACAAAACAAAACAAAAACAAACAAACAAAAAACCAAAAAACACTTAGTAGGTAGTATCAAGCCATGGAGTCAGGGTTGGGAGAAGATTGCAGACCTGTTTGGCATGGACTCTAGTTCCTCATAGGCACCAAGCTGTTGCTCTTTATAATAAAATAGTCCCACAATAGCCCAGAATGAAGTATAATAAAAGTTTATTTATTTATGGGTAGACTCACAGAAAAAGCAGTTATCAGCAGTACTCTGTGCAATCAGGGAACTGGAACCAAATTCAGTAGTCAAGAGACCCATGCACTCATTATGTCTGCATTTATATATAGTACATGAAACCACGCCCAAAGTGGGTCAGTATCCTAAAGGCTATTGGCTGAAGGAGTTTCCACAGCAACCATCAAATTAAACAGAGAAAAACTCAAAGTGATTCCACTCAAATCAGGGTCAAAACAAGGCTCACCATTCTCTCCAAATCTATTTAATATAGTACTTGAGGTTCTAGCTTGAAAAATAAGGCAACAAAATGAGATCATGGGGATACAAATTGAAAAAGAAGCCAAATTTTCACTGTTTGCAGATGATATGATAATATATATAAGTGACCCAAAAAATTATTCCAGAGAACACCTACGGTTGATAAACAGTAAACACTTTCAGTAATGTAACTGGATAGAAGATTAACTGAAAAAGAATCAGTAGCCCTCTTATATACAAATGATAAGTAGGATCAGAAAGAAATCAGAGAAACAACACCCTTTATAATAGCCACAAATAACATGAAATGTTTTGGCACAACTCTAACCAAACAAGTGAAAGACTTATTTTTTCATTAAAAAAATTAAATTACATTTTACATACCAATTCCAGTTCCCACTTCCTCCCCTCTTTCCATTCCCTCTACCTTCCCCCTACACATACCACCTCCCCATCCACTCCTCAGAGAGGGTAAGGCACATTGCTTTGAGGAAGACCCTCCCTACTATATCTAGGCTGAGCAAGGTATCCATCCAAAAAGAATGGGTTTCAAAAAGCCAGTACAAGAAGTAGAGATAAATTCTGGTGCCACTGCTAGTGACCCTGTAGTCTGCCCCAGCCATATAACTGTCACCCACATTCAGAGAGCCTAGTTTGGTCCTGTGCTGATTCCTTCCCTGTCCAGCTAGAAATGGTGAGCTCCCATTAGCTCAGGTCAGCTGTTTCACTGGGTGTTTCCTTCGTGGTCTTGACCTCTTTGCTCATATTCTTACTCTTCCAACACTTCAACTGGACTTTGGAAGCTCAGCTCAGTGCTCTGCTGTGGGTATCTGCCTCTGTTCCCATAAGTTGCTGAATGAAGGTTTTATGGTGACATTTAAGATATTCACCAACCTGACTACAGGGCAAAGCCAGTTCAGGCACCCTTTCCTCTATTTCTTAAGATCTTAGCTGGGGTCTTCCTTGTGGATTCCTGGGAATTTCTCTAGTGCCATATTTCTTGCTAGCCCCATAATGGCTCCCTCAATCAAGATATCTCTCTCTTTGCTCTCTGTCTCTGTCCTTCCCCCATCTTCATTATCCCATTCCCTCAAGTTCTCCTCCCCCTTCCCCTACTCCACTCTTTTCTCCCTTCTGCTCTCCCTTCTCCCAGAACCCCCATGCTCCCAATTACCTCAGGAGATTTTGTCTATTCCCCCTTCCTAGGAGGATCTGTATGTTTCTCTTAGGGTTCAGTTTGTAACTTAGCTTATCTATGGTTGTGGACTGTAGGTTTGTTATCTTTTGTCTTACAACTAGTATCCATTTATGAGTGAGTACATACCATGTTCATCTTTCTGGGTCTGGGTTACCTCAGTCAGGATGGTTGTTTCTAGTTCCATCCATCTGCATGCAAATTTCAAGATGTCATTGTTTTTACTTCTGAATAGTACTCAATTGTGTAAATATACCACTTATTTTTTATCCATTTTTAAGTTGAGCAGCATCTAGGTTGTTTCCATGTTCTGGCTATTAAAAAGAATTCTGCTATGAACATAATTGAACAAATGGCATTATAGTATTATTGAGCATCCTTTGGGTATATACCCAAGAGTGGTGTTGCTGGGTCCTTAGGTATGTTGATTCAATGTGGTCAGATTTATATTGAGGTCTTTAATCTATTTGGACTTGAGTTTTGTGCATGGGAATAGATACGGATCTATTTTCATTCTTCTACAGGTTGACATCCAGTTATGCCAGCACCATTTGTTGAAGATGCTTTCTTTTTCCCATTGTATAATTTTAGCTTCTTTGTCAAAAATCAGGCAATCATAGGTGTGTGGATTAATATCCAGGTCTTCAAATTGATTCCATTGGTCAACCTGTCTGTTTTTATTCTAATACCAAGCTGTTTTAATTATGGTATTTCTAGAATAAAGCTTGATGTCAAGGATGGTAATGCCTCCAGAAGTTCCATTATGGTACAGAATTATTTTGGCTATCCTGAGTTTTTGTTTTTTCCATATGAAGTTGAATATTTTTCTTTCAAGGTCTGCGAAGAATTGTGTTGGGATTTTGATGGGGATTGCATTGAATCTATGGATTGCTTTCAAAAGGATTTCTATGTTTATTATGTTTATCCTACCTCTCCAAGTACATGGGAGATCTTTCCATTTTTTTTTTTTTTTTGGTATCTTCTTGAATTTCTTTCTTCAAAGACTTAAAGTTCTTGTCAAACAGGTCTTTCCCTTCTTTGGTTAGTGTTACCTCAAGATATTTTATATTATTTGTGGCTATTGTGAAGGGTGATGTTTCTCTGATTTTTTTCTCAGCTTCTTTATCATTTGTATATAGGAGGGCTACTGATATTTTTTGAGTTGATCTTGTATTCTGCCCCATACTGAAGGTATTTATCAGCTGTAGGAGTTCCCTGTTAGAACTTTTGGAGTAACTTGTGTATACTACCATATCATCTGCAAATAACAAAAGTTTGACTTCTTTCTTTCCAATTTGTATTCCCTTGATCTCCTACTGTTGTCTTATTACTGTAGCCAGAACTTCAAGAACTATGTTGAAGAGATATGGGGAGAGTGGAAAGCCTTGTCTTGTTCCTGATTTTATTGGAATTGCTTTGTGATTTTCTCTGTTTAATTTGATGTTGGATGTCAGTTTGTTGTATATTGCTTTTATTATGTTTAGATACATTTCTTGTATCCCAGCTCTCTCCAAGATCTTTTTTTTTTTTTTTTGTTTTTGTTTTTCGAGACTGGGTTTCTCTGTGGCTTTGGAGCCTGTCTTGGAACTAGCTCTTGTAGACCAGGCTGGCCTCAAACTCTCCAAAATCTTTATTATGAAGGGATGTTGGATTATGTCAAAATGCTTTTTCAGCATCTAATCAGATGATCATATGGCTTTTTTCTTTCAGTTTATTTATATGGTGGATTACATTGATAGATTTTCATGTGTTAAACTATCCCTGCATCTCTGGGATGAAGCAGACTTGAACATGGTGGATGATTTCTTTAATGTGTTTCTGGATTTGGTTTGCCAGTATTTTATTGAGTATTTTCGCATCAATGTTCATGAGTGAGAATGGTGTGTAATTCTCTTTCTTGGTTTAGTCTTTGTGTGGTTTCAGTATCAGGGTAACTGTAGCATCATAAAAAGAGCTTGGCAATGTTTTTTTTCTGTTTCTATTATGTGGAACACTTTGAGGAATATAGGTATTAGCTCTTCTTTAAAGTTCTGATAGAGTTCTGCACTGAAACCATTTGGCCATGGGATTTTTTTTTCTTTTTGGTTGGAAGGCTTTTGATGACTGCTTCTATTTCTTTGTAGGTTATAGGTCTATTTAAATTGGTCACCTGGCCTTGATTTAATTTTGGTATATGGTATCTATCGAGAAAATTGTCCATTTCTTTTACGTTTTCCAATTTTGTGGAGTACAGATTTTTGTAGTATGACCTAATGATTCTCTGGATTTCCTTTGTGTCTCTTTTCATGTTCACTTTTTAATTTCTAATTTTTCAATTCAGATTTTCTATCCCTATGTTTTGATTAGTTCATATAACAGTTTGCCTATCCTGTTGATTTTCTCAAAGTACCAGCTCTTTGCTTCATTGATTCTTTGTATTGTTTTCTTTGTTTCTATTTTACTGAATTCAGCCCTCAGTTTATTATTTCCTGTCTTCTACTTCTTTTAGGCGAGTCTGCTTTTCTTTTGTTCTCAAGCTTTCAGGTGTTCAGTTAAGTCATCAGTGTGAAATTTCATCACTTTCTTTATGTAGGCACTTAGTGCTATTAACTTTCCTCTTAGCACTGCTTTCATAGTGTCCCATAGGTTTGGGTACATTGTGCCTTCATCTTTGTTGAATTCTAGGAAGTCTTTAATTTCTTCCTTTGTTTCTTCCTTAACACAGGGGTGGTTCAATTTAGTACTGTTCAATTTCCATGAGTTTGTAGGCTTTCTGCAATTACTGTTGTTGTTAATTTCTAACTTTAAACCATTGTGATCTGATAAGACAGGGTGTTGTACCATCTTTTTTTTTTGTATCTGTTGAGTTTTTTCTTAAAGCAAGAATGTGGTCAGTTTTAGAGAAAGTTCCATGAATTGCTGAGAAGAAGGTATTTTCTTTTGTGTTTTGGTGGAATGTTCTGTAGATGTCTGTTAAGTCCATTTGAGACATGATATCTGTTAGCACTCTTATTTCTCTGTTAAGTTTCTGTTGGGTTGGCTTGTCCATTGGGAAAAGAGGTTGCTGCATTTTTCTATTAGTGTGCGGGGTTTGATGTGTTATTTAAGCTATAGTAATGTTTCTTTTACATATATGGGTGCTCTTGTATTTGGGACATAGATGTTCAGGATTGAGATTTCATCTTGATGGGTTGTTTCTGTGATGAGTATAAAGTGTCCTTCTTCATCTCTTCTGTTTGATTTTAGTATGAAATCTATTTTGTTAGTTATTACGGTAGCAACATCCGCTTGTTTCTTAGGTCCATTTGATTGGAAAATCTTTTCTGAACCCTTTATTTTGAGGTAATCTCTGTCTTTGAGGTTGAGGTGTGTTTCTTTTATACAGCAGAAGGATGTATACTGCTTTCATATCCAGTCTCTTAGCCTGTGTCTTTTTATAGGTGAATTGAGTCCATTCATATTAAGAGACATTAACGACCAGTGACTTTGGGGTTTGCTGGTGTGAGATTATCTGTTGCCTGTGTTTTTGTGGGTGTAATTAACATCCTTGGGTTGGAGTTTTCCTTATAGTACTTTGTGTAGGACTGGATTTGTAGATAGGTAGTGTTTAAATTTGTTTATTTTTAATGGAATATCATGTTTTCTCCATCACTGGTGATTGAAAGCTTTTCTGGGTATAGTATTCTAGGCTTGCATTCATGAATGCTTAGTGTCTGCAGCACACCTGTCCAGGACCTTCTGACTTTTATGGTTTCCATTGAGAAGTCGGGTGTGATTCTGAGAGGTCTAACTTCATATGTTACTTGACCTTTTTCCTTAGTAGCTCTTAATAGTCTTTCTTTATTCTGTATGTTTTTTGTTTTGATATGGTGAGGGGACTCTTATTTTTGATCCAGTCTGTTTGGTGTTCTGTAAGCTTCTTGTACCTCTATAGGAAAATTGTTCTTTAGGTTGGGAAAGTTTTCTTCTATGATCTTGTTCAATATATTTCTGTGCCTTTGAGCTGGAGTTCTTCTCCATCTTCTATCCCTATTATTCATAGGTTTGGTCTTTTGATGGTGTCCCAGATTTCCTGGATGTTTTGTGTTAAGAATTTGTTAGATTTAATGTTTTCTTTGACTGATGTATCTATTTCCTCTATAGTATCTTCAACACCTGAAATTCTCTCTTCTATCTCTTGTATTCTGTTTGTTATGTTTGCCTTTGTAGTTCCCATTCATTTACTCAGATTTTCCATTTCCTGAATTCCCTTGGTTTATGTTTTCTTTATTACCTCTATTTTAGTCTTCAAGTCTTGAACTGTCTGAACTGTTTGCTTTACATGATTTTTCTTGGTTTATTTTTAAAAAGGCTTATTGATTTCTTCCAATTTTTTTCCAATTCTTTTCTTCCATTTCTCTTAGGGAACTTTTCCTTTCCTCTTTAAAGTTCTCCATCATCTTCCTTAAGTTACATTTAAAATTGTTTTCTTCTGTTTCTGCTGGGTTAGGATGATCAAGTCTTCCTGTCGTATGGCCACTGGTTTCTGGTGTTACCATGTTGCTTTTTAGATTGTTGAATGAATTCTTGCATTGGCAACTACCCATCTCTTCTTCCAATTATTTTTGCCAGTGTCTTTGCATCTTGCACCAATCCTTGCAGCTGCTGTCTGTGTTTTTGGGAACTGTTCTTGGCCTGCTCTGTACTGTTACTGTCTGTGTCTCAGGCAGCCACTAAAGTCTCTATTGTCCCCCTATCTTGGTCCACTCTTTTGGTCTTCTCTCTTGGTTTGCTCTCTTAGTCCACTCTCTGCACTCACAGCCTATGCTTCAGAGTTTTTCTGAGGTTGTGGGGGATACAAGAATTTGGGGGTAGAGTAAGGCTTATAGCTTATAGGGTCTGATAAATGGCATGTGGGGTCTTGGAGCAACCTACCTGCAGGAAGCTTGCCTGTTGGCTCACTAGAGAAGCTGAGGCAGGTGGGGGTGAGTGAGACTCATGGTTTTGCCTCAGTACATTGGGCCTAGAGAGTGGGGTGCCCCTTTGGGTGGGTGATCACTCACCTCTTGGTCCTCACTGTTTTGCTGCAGCCTGTGTTTCAGAGTTCTTCTGAGATCACGGAGGATAGGAGAGTTTGGGGGCAGAGTCAAATCTTCAGTTTTTGAAGAAAGAAATTGGGGAAGAGATCAGAAAATGGAAAGATCGTCCATGCTTAATGATTGGTAGGATTAACAAAGTAAAAATGGCAATCCTACCAAAATCAATCTACAGATTCAATGCAATTCCAATGGAAATCCTGAGACAGTTCTTCACAGACTATGAAAGAACAATATTCAACTTCACCAAACCAAAGAAAAAAAGCCCAAGATAGCTAAAATAATCCTTTAGAAAAAAAGGAAATTCTGGAGGTATCTCTATCCCAGACATTAAGCGCTACTATAGAGAAATAGCAATAAAACAGTTAGTTAATGACATAGACACAGACACCTAGATCAATGGGATCAAGGTGAAGACCCTGAAATAAATCCACACACCTATGAATACCTGATTTTCTACAAAAAATAAGCCAAAAATATACAATGGAAAGAAGGAAACATCTTCAACAAATGGTGCTGGTATAACTGAATGGCTGCATGTAGGAGAATGCAAATAGATCCATATCTATTGTTGTAGAAAAAACTCAAGTCCAAATGGATCAAAGATCTCAACATAAATCCAGGTACACTGAAGCTGATAGAAGAGAATGTGGTATGTAGCCTTGAATACCTTGGTGCAGGAAATTACTTCATGAATATAACACCAGTAGCACAGACACTTAAATCAGCAATTAATAAAAGGGACCTCCTGAAACTGAAAAGCTTTTGTAAGCAAAGGACATGGTCAATAAGACAAAACAGCTGCCTACAGAATGGAAAAATATCTTCACCAACCCCACTTCTGACAGAGGGCTGATCTCCAAAATATATAAGGAACTCAATTTAAAAATGGGGTACAGATTTAAACAGAATTCTCAACCAAAAAATCTGAAGTGGCTGAGATACACTTAAAGAATTGTTCATCATCCTTAGCTAGCAGGGAAATACCAGTCAAAAGGACTGAGACTATCTTGCATGACCAAAAATGCTAATGACAACCTTTGATGGAGAGGATGTGGAGTAAGGGAAACACTCATCCACAGCTGGTGGGATTGCAAATTTGTACAGCTACATTCAAAATCAGTATGGTGGTTTCTCAGAAAACTTGGAATCAATCTACCTCAAGACCAAAGATACCACTCTTGGGCATATACCCAAAGAATGCATAATCTTACCATAAGGATACTTACTCAACTGTTTTCATAGCATCATTATTCATAATAGGTGGAACCTGCAAACAACCTAGACACCCCTCACCAAAACATGGGTAAAGAAAATGTCATATATCTACACAATAAAGTATTGCTCAGCAGAGAGAAAAACAATAGCATAATGAAATTTGAAGGCAAATGGATGGAATGACAAAAAACATCATTCTAAATGAGGTAACACCAAACTAGAAAGACAAATACAGTTTGTACTCACTCACATGTGGATATTAGATGTAAAGAAAAGGATAACCAGACTATAATCCTCATCCACAGAGAACCTATGTAACAAGGATCACTCTAAGAGGATTGCCTGGATCTCCCAAGGAAGAGGAAATAGATGAGATGTCTTGATTAAACTTTGGGCATGGGAGATAGATGGGAGGGATTGGGAATGGGAACATGTGAAATCAGGATAGTCTAGTTAGTGGTGAGATGGAAGGGAAAAATTATGACAGAGATATTTTGACAGAGGGTGCTATTATGGAGTAGAGAGAAACCTTGTGCCAGGGAAACTCCTAGGAACCCACAAGGATGACCCTAAACTAAGACTCCTAGCAGTACTAGAGAGGGTGCCTGAGCTGGCCTTCCCCTGTAATCAATTTGATAACTACCCTAATTCTCATCATGGAGCCTTTATCTAGTCACTAATGGAAATAGATGCAGAGATCCACATCCAAGCACTGGGAAAAGCAATTGAAGAGAGGAAGGAGGAATTATATGACCAAGGAAGATCAAGATCATGATGGGGAAACCCACAAAGACAACTAGCCTAAGCTTGTGGGAGCTCACAGACTCTGGACTGACAGCTAGGGAACCAGCATTGGACTGATCTAGGTGCTCTGCATCTAAGTGATAATTGCATTGCTTTGTCTTTTGTGGAACCCCTAGCTATAGGACCAGAAACTGTTCCTGACACATGACATGGCTCTTTGAAGTCTCTTCCCTATGTTGGGATGCCTTGCTTAACATTGATGCAAGCTTGGTCCTGTTTCAACTTGATATGCCATGCTTTGTTCACTACCACAGGAGGCCTTATCCCTTCTGAATGGAGCCAGAGGAAGAGTGGGTGGGGTAAAAGGGAAGTGGGGGGAGGGAATGGGAGGAGAGAAGGGAGGAGAAACTCGTTGGTATGTAAAATAAATAAATTAATTAATTAAAAAGAATCATTGCAGTGATTCAGGGCTCAGGAACTCTGGAGCTGAGAGAAACCATCAATAGTGAAGTTTACACAAATTCTATTGTTGTGTGATATTTTTTGCATTCTGATACTCCCAAGACTGCAATAAAATTTGCTTGGCAACAGGGGGAAGAGCAATTAATCATAGAGGTTTTGGACGACTGGGGACAGAATGTGAGACACAGGAAGTAGTAGGGTGGAACTCAGGGTCTCAGAATTTTTGAATGGAGGAACAAGAGAGAGTTAACTGGGATCCTATAGAACTGCTATATGCAAAGAGATTTAAACAAACAATTGTTTCCAGTGGTACACATTCACTTTTTATAAAGCAAATGTTAAATTCATGGGCCACTGAGAACAAAATTATTCCACAAGATTGGAAAGATTTAGTTATACCAGAACTGAAAGCTGGTTATCAGTTACAATGGAAAATATAGTGGAGAGAAGAAGAGAGGGTCATAGAACAACTAAGTAGGCCTAGAGATATGAAAATTTCCTAAGAACAACTTCTCAGACAGGTCTGGTTTGCTGATTTCCAAAATTAGATTACATTTGATGATCACACCTTGGCTCCATGCTGTACAGCAGCTTTGGATGTTTGGGACAGGGTTGAAGAATCAGAAAAGAGGACTGAGTAATTTATTAAAATTATACAAGGCTCAAAAGAAGCCTTTACTGATTTATTTTTACAAAGACTGACTTCAATTATAAATAGAGAGATATCAGATCTAGACGTTAGACAAATAATTGTTTGATGGCGTAAGTCATAAAACAATCCCACACCAGTATGGAATTGTGATTAATAAAATGGTTATTTATCTAAAGGGAAAAAACTTATAGATCACAGTCCCAGACAACAGCCCTCTGCGCTATCAGGAACAAAGTCTAACAGCCAGAAGCCGGAAGCAAGAGAGCAAGCACATGGCTACTGTTGCTTTTAAAAAATAAAGAGACCACACCCCAGTGGGCTGGTATCTTAAGGGCTATTGGCTGAAGGAGTGGAAGTAGCTCCTGCAGCACCTCCCCATTTTGTTTAAGTAAGAGAGTTCCAAACCCAGTACAAAACAATATACACTAGGAACAGATATCGAGTATAAGAATAGAATTACAATCAGCATAAACAATATTAAGCAAGGAACATATGATAAATGTTTTAATAAACATTTTATCCTAAGGAGTCTAAGTCTTGTATAGGAGATGGCTTGGTTAGATCATAAGAGGACGGTAACTATGATTATCTAATCTTCAACCCTAACAAAGGCCTGAGAAGGGAGATAATATTACTTGAGCAGGCAGGAAGTACAATCAAGTAGCTTCCAAAGCAAGCGATATATGACAGAGACAATTAGCTACCTGAGCAATCACCCAAAGTCTCATTTTGCAATGTTGAAGCAACCAACTTTGGCTATGGCCTAGTGTAACTGACAGACCATTTTCAAAGGCAAGAAATTTTTCAAAACCATCTTACCCTGTCTTGGCAAGATTTGACAGTCCTGTTTATCCATTTCTGGATACTATATCTTGTCAATGGTTGAGGCATGGGCATTTCTTTGCCCAAAGGCCAGTTTTTGCCAAGAAGAAAACAGGCTCCAAGTGGAGTGTCTTTGGTGTTCAACATTCTCTCAGGAATAGATCGGTGCTGCCAGGAGCAATTATGTCTCATGTCAACAAAACCCTAAGTTATTTAAATGCCATGTTCCACAGATCCTTGAAGTGATTGAAGGTTATCTATCTATACAGAATATAATCTCTACGTATCTAAAGAACCTGATTAGTCAAACTATAAGTATGACAAACATAGATTACTATTGATCTATATTTCTTAATACCTATCTAACTTAAAGACTAAGATAATAAACAATTGTTTGATAAATGAGGACAATGACCTACAAATGTAAACAATGTACAAGTATCTTGATCAGAGGCAGAAATGTACACTGCAATATGGTAAATATATATATGTATCAATACATAAAAATGTTTTAAACAGAGGTAGAAGCATGCATGCATATAATATACAATATAATTTAACTTTGTATCAATATATAAGAATCTATACCAATGTAATTGTCTGTAAACAATAACTCACAAATACCAATCTATTATCCCATCATCCAATTTTCCCTCTTTTTTTTTTTCCAAAAGGTCCCTGAGCTTATAAAATTCCTCCCCCAACCCTCAACCGTAGACCAACTATAATCAACCCCTAAAATGATGTCCCTAAGCCTGAGGACAAACTGTGCTGGGAGAGGGGACGTCATCTTCTAGAATTACTTCCAGCTGTCATGGGGGTGACGTTCTTTCTAGGTGATCCTGTGAAAGTAAAATGATGGTTACATTTCAAGATTAATGTCTGGTAAGATTGCAAATAGTCTCTGAGTATTTTGTGGAAGTCTGGCCAAAACGTTGTAGAAGATGTGCAACATTTCAGCTAACCAAGCTGGAACCATCTTGTGCAGCTGGTACCCAAAACAGGTCTTGTAGTAGCGCTATCAGTGTCATGACGTCATATCAACCAGGTGGAGTTGTTGTTGTGGGGCCCCATCTTCTTCCTGGAAACTTCAAAGATTACTGTAGGAAAATTCATTGTTCATTGTGGAAAACCTAAACATTACTTATATAGACATTTACAGACATATATATTCAATGAAAGGTATGGTAAAGACAAAAATAGATATGAAGAAAAGAAAAATACTTTTTCCTTTCTGTCTCACATCAAACGGCTCTTGACATGAGATAGAAACTCTGGGTTTTTTCTTTTAACAACATGCTTGGATTTAAAGAAGGACAGAGCCGTTGTCCAACTCTAAAACCAGCTCTATATATTCATAAACATACATATATATACATAAACAAACATACATATTCATATACATACATATGCATATATATAAACATATACATTGTATCATTTGTACTTACGAACCATATTTGATTTTCTTGATCATCCTTATTGGATAGTTATTTTTCTACCTGTCATCATTCAAACATCAGGGGTTTCTTGAATTTTTGAAGATGAGTATTTTCCTGCAAAGACAAGAACAGGACCCTGCCCCCATCCTAAATGCTTTTCTTACCACCTGTATGGTTATCAGTAGTGTGGACGAGCTGTCATTTCTGTTTCAATAGGTTTCTCCTTTTCAAAGTGAATCTTTATTAATTTTGATGACATCCATAATTTTTCATCTCCTGTGGAAACAAGAGCAAAACCCCTTCCCCAACGTAGTACATCTCCTGGTTTCCATTGTGAGGTCAACACATCCTTGAAATATACTGGTTGATTCAATTCAGAAGCTTTTTCCATTATCCAATGCCTCTCTGCTGCTGTTGTTCCTTTCTCATTAGCATTAAGAAAATTCAAGCTTAACAAAGCATTATGCAATCTATTTCTAGGGATATTTTCTGTCCCTTTCTGTTTGTTCAGCATATCCTTTATTGTACGACTTGACCTTTCTATAACTGCCTGACCTATAGGATTATTTGGTATACCTGTAATGTGCTTTATATTATAATAAGCAAAAAAGCATTTCATTTTCTTAGATATATATGCTGGACCAATGTCTGTCTTTATTTGTGCAGGTATACCCATGATGGCCATAACTTCCAATAAGTGTGTGATTACCGAATCAGCCTTTCCTGAGCTCAGGGCAGTTGCCCATTGGAAACCTGAATACGTGTCTATGGTGTGGTGTACATATTTTAATTTACCAAATTCTGTAAAGTGGAACACATCCACCTGCCAGATTTCATTCCTTTGAGTGCCCTTTGGGTTACTTCCTGCAAGCAATGGTGTTTGATTATAGAAAGAGCAAGTAAGGCATCTCTTTATAATCTCCTTAGCTTGTTGCCATGTAATAGAAAACTCTTTCTTTAAACCTTTGCTATTGATGTGATGTTTTTATGAAATTTTGAGGCCTGCAACATGCTTCCAATAAAAAAATTGATCAATTTCAGCATTACCTTGTGCTAGAGGACCAGGCAGAACCATATAGGATCAGATGTGTGTTATGTACATAGGATAAAGCCTATTCCTGATTATGTCTTGCACATGGATAAACAATGAAGTCAATTCTGTGTCATCTGGTATAAATTCAGCTGTTTCAATATGCAAGATAACTCTTTCTGCATATTGTGAATCCATAACTATATTAAGAGTTTCTTTAAAATCCCTTAGCACCATAAGAATGGCATATAATTCTGCCTTCTGGACAGAATTATAAGGGCTCTTTTTCCACCTTACACAATTCTTCTGATTTGTAACCTGCTTTCCCTGATTTATTTGCATCAGTACAAAATGTGTGGGCTCCAGTTATTGGTGCATCACGAACAATTCAAGGAAGAATCCAAGAAGTTCTTTTTATGAGGTTAATTCTGTCACATTTGGGATAGTTGCTATTAATTTCTCCCAAAAAATTAGCACAGGCTCTTTGCCATGGTTCATTGTCTTCCCATAACTTTTTATTTCATCAGTAGTAAAAGACACTTATTTCTGCTGGGTCTATACCTGCTAGTTGAGAAAATCTCAGTTTACCTTTTATAATTAATTCATAGACTTTTCCACATAAGTTTTTAACTTTTCACTTGGTTTATGTGGTATAAATATCCATTCTAAAATAATATCTTCCCCCTGCATTAAAATCCCTGTAGGAGAAATTCTGGAAGGCAGTATGACTAGTACATTTAAGATTTGGGTTTACCCTATCCACATGTGCTTCCTGTAATTTTTCCTCAACCATTGTCAGTTCCTTTTCTGCTTCAGATGTTAATTCTCTGGGACTATTCAAATCTTTATCACCATCTAAGGTTCTGTTTAAATGAACTATTAGATCAAGTGTTATCCCAACAGCTGGTCATAGACTGGAAATGTCTCCTAACAATCTTTGAAAGTCATTAAGAGTCCGTAACCGGTCTCTCCTTATTTATGCCTTTTGTGTTCTAATTTTCTGTAAACTTATTCTGTAACCTAGGTAATTAACAGAATCTCCTCTTTGAATCTTTTCAGGAACAATTTGTAATCCCCATTTAGGCAAGACTTCCTTTAACTTCTTCAAACATCCTTTCTAAAGTATCTTTATTTGAATTAGACAACAAAATGTCATCCATGTAATGGTAAATTATAGACTTTTAGATCATTCATTCCTGTTGGCATCCATCTACCTTCTTTGGCTCCCTTTGAGCCTTTAGAAGTTGATGCTTTGTCAGAGTAAATTACAGGGTATGATGCTAAAACCCTGGGTAGACCAGTTCCGACAGCCAGTGGTGATGTTGTATCCTGTCCTTGTGCCTTCTTACTCTGCTTCCCAGCTTTCCTCAATCATTTCAAATCATTGTCTCTTGTAAAGCCTGAATCTCCTGACGGGCATATGTTTCTAGTGATTTCACTAAGGTATCAATTTTTTGGTCCCCATTCTGTACCTGTAATTCCAAGGTTTTAATTTTTACCTTCAAAGATAACATGTCCTCCTTGAACTTTTCTTGGATATCGTGTAAATTGCCATCCTGGAGGTACACTCTGTCTGTTACCTTATCAAAACTTTGTGATAACTTCTGTACGTCAAATTCATCAGTATAAACCCTTTCAGGTAACTTCCTAGTACCCTTGGATATGGAGTCAATCTTGCCTATCATAATATCCAGTTGTTCAGATAACCTCTGATTTTCAATAATTTTAATCCTTTCAACTAGCCGTTCATTATTAGTCCATAAAGATTGTATTGTTCTTAGGAGTGCCATATTCTTCCTTAATGATAGAATATGGAGAAGAAAACTGAAACCTAGTAACCAATAAATTGAGGTATCCCCATAGTCATATAAACTTCTCATGATATAATCCATTGTATTAGTAAAGAAAGCAGTAAAAGTTGCCATGGAAATGAAAACTGCCATATTACCTATTATCCAGCAGGTGGCGCTGTTGCTGAGTCACGAAGAACCGATGCAAAGATGACAGAAACAGAGTCCCATTTTAGCATCTGCCTTAGTATTTGTTAAAAACTGAGAAATATGAGTTGCTCAACAAAGTAAATGTAATTAATCAGTTCCATACACAGAACCAGAAACCCAGAATCTAGGGGTAGTTAACAGCAACCCAGAAGCTGTGTATGCCTCCACTTGACAAAGATTCGCCTCAAGGGGTTGCAGCGTTCAGCAACCACTTGCGCTTAAGCACTGAGCTGCAAGGGGGATTTAAAAACCGCTCAGAAAAGAGCAAACCAGGCAAGCAGAGACTGTCTGGGCCCATGGAGCCCAGGAGATGTGGAGTTTAAATCCATGTGGGGAGGCAGCTGAGGGAGGGCTCGTGCTAAGCTGGTAGCAGGCAGCTGAGCCAGGGTGGTTTAAAACCAAACATTGAGCGCCAGATGAAGGCATAAGTCATAAAACAATCCCACACCAGTATGGAATTGTGATTAATAAAAAGGTTATTTATTTAAAGGGAAAAAACTTACAGATCACCGTCCCAGACAACAGCCCTCTGCACAATCAGGAATGAAGTCTAACAGCCAGAAGCCAGAAGCAAGAGAGAGAGCACATGGCTACTGCAGCTTTTTAAAACAAAAGAGACCACAACCCAGTGGGCTAGTATCTTAAAAAAAAAAAAAAGCTATTGGCTGAAGGAGCAGAAGTAGCTCCCATAGCAATTGTTGACTGAGGTTTCTGTACTGCCCGGTTCCCTCAGTGGTTAGGTCCCAGAGAAAATCACACAGAGAGTCTACATTATATATAAACTGATTGGCCCAATAGCTCAGGCTTCTTGTTAACTCGTATAACTTATATTAGCCCATTATTCTAGTATATGTTAGCCACGTGGCTCAGTACCTTTTTCAGCAGGGCAGGTCACATCCTGCTTCTTCAGTGTCTAGATAGGACTGTGGAAAGAGCTTCCTTCTTCCCAGAATTCTCCTGTTCTCAATGCCCCAACTCTACTTCCTGTCTTGTTGTCCTTCCTATACTTCCTGCCTGGCTACTGGCCAATCAGCATTTATTTAAATCATAATTGACATAATACAGAATTGTCCCACACCACTTCCCCCTCTTTTTTTTAAACAAAGGAAAATATCCATAGTCTATTTTTTGGGAATGTGGGCATAATATTCCCGGCTACTTCTTGCTAGTTGAGGGCACTGATAATCTTATGGTGGTATAGGAGGTCCTTCTGTTTATATGTTGCTTTCATTGGTTGAATAAAGAAATTGCCTTGGCCTTTTGATAGGGCAGAGATCAGGTAGGCAGAATAGACAGAATGGAATTCTTGGAAGAAGGCAGTGTGGCAGACGTCATGTTTCTCCTTCCTGAGACTAACACTGGTTAGACTCACGCCAGTAAGCTGCAGTCAAGTGGCAATACACATTAATGGAGATGGGTTAAACGAATATGTGAGAGTTAGCCAATAAGAAGCTAGAACTAATGGGCCAGGCAGTAATTTAATTAATACAATTCCCATGTGGTTATTTCGGGTGTAAGCTAGCTGGGTGGCCTGGAGCTGGGCAGCTGGGATGAAAAGCAGGCTCTCCTCATTACTACAGATTGGCTTCCCAACATGGTACACTGACTCCACGTAAAACCTGAGAGGGCTTAAAAAGGAATTCTAGACACAAATATAGAGTTTAGCACAGCTGGTGGCATGCCATAGCTCCTTTAAGAGAGATTTTCCTGATTCACCTGTAGTGGGAAAAAAAAAAGCTGTGCCATTTTAAAATGAAGCTTCCTGGGTCCTGCCACTGCTGCAAACTCCAGCTATGGAGCATTTGTGGGCCTGGATGTTTGTGTACCCACTTGGGGTCAGGAATAAAGTAACTGAGACCATGCCTGTGGGTTGGCGCCTGCCTGGGCAGGCAGCACAATCAGGTCTACTAGGCGTGCTCAGGCGGGAGAGCATAGCAGATTTCCGCCGCCATACAGCAAGATGTTTCCAGGCTGCTCACTGCTCTGTGTGGCAGATTTGGCTGTAAATCAGATAAAAAGTGTTTATGTGTTGCATGCTCATTCTCTGGGTTGGAGTGCTGAGTGCAGCTCCTGCCTGGTGGCCCCAGAGCTAGCAGAAATGGTATGTCCACCATTTTGAAATTGGAGAGAGGTGGAGCCAACATCCAAAACAGCTGCAACCAAGCTGCTTAACATTTGAAAAGCTCTTCAAGACAGTAGACAATTAAAGGCAATGAAACAGGACAGATTTAGACATAAAAGACATCTAAATGGGTCACAGTGTTGGATGGGTGTACGTAGGCTTGGGAGAGAAAAGAAAAAGAGTATAGAGAGTCATGAAATAAAGTTAATGCTTTTAAAAAGGATAAAGTCTTTAAAGAGACAGAGTAAAGATAGTCATAGGTTAAAAAAATAAGCCATGTAAAAATACAGAATGTCTGGATTATGTATTTTATTGTGTTTTCTTTAAATTTTTTGACTGTGAAGGAGCTAACTGCAGAGACATTTCATTGTGTGTGCTGCTAAGCCAAACCAGCATGTATATTATAAAGGTATAATGACTTCAGAATTTGGGTCTAAGGATATGATGCATTGGAAAAGATGTTCTTGTTTTGTTTTCACAGAGGATGACACCCTGTGTATTCCCGCTAGACCAATATGATATGACAGACCATGCCCTCCTGAAAGGTCACCATGAACACCTTCAGAAAATTACTTCACTCAACTGGTAACTGAGATGAACCTAGCACATAGGATACACCATGAAAGACCTGATTAACAGTGCCCCCATACAGCAGGAAGAAGTTTGGAGAGAAATAACTATGTCCATATTCCCAAATATTGTTTATAAATGTTCTTTTACATTTAAAGGGTGATATGAATAATTTGCATTGGTATAAATCTTGATTTATTGATAGAAGTTTAAGGTCAATTTTGTTACATGTATATGTATTTCTGATCTTGATTAAGGTATTGTGATTGTGTAGTTCATTTAAAAATGTAATGTATAATTAAGAAATATAGGTTAATAGATAATCTCTATAATAGTTAAGTTTGTAGTCATGTTAGTTAGATTTTCAAGAGGTGCATAGATATAATTCAGATAGGCATTCTTCATATCTTTCAAAGACTCAGAATATGGCATTTAAAATGTTTTAATAACTTAGGGCTTTTCATGATAATGAGACACATCTGTTCCTGGCAGCACCAAGCTACTTCCTGAGGAACATGGGCATCGAAGAGGCTCCTTATGGAGTTTGATAGCCATTTGGGCAAGAAACTGCTCTTGCCTGGACTGTTGCATAAACTGGACATGAAGAACCCGCAAAGAGAGGACTGCTGAACTTAAAGGTGAGATGATCCTTCGGGGTTCCTGATTCATGAAAGAGTCTGCGAGACATTCTGCAGGATACAGAAGAAAGTGACTGAACTGTCTTTGAAATTTCCTGCTTTATGAAAATGTCTGCTGGATACTATGGGCCTGTAGGCTGAAGATGGATTCCCCAATGGTACAAAATAACTTTGGGTGACTGTCCAGGAAGTAAGATGTCTCTGTCACTTCTAGAGTTTTAGAAGTTGCTTATTTCTTTTTTTTCATATTCTTTTATTTTTCATTAAAAATTTACAGCTTATTTCTTGTTTACTTAAGTAATATTATATCCTTCTGGAGTCTTTGATGGAGTTGAAGAATAGATAGATAGTTATAGTTTTCCATTGTTATGATAAAAGATAAAATAGATCTAAATATTGTAACTGCAATTCTTGCTTGATAACTGTTTTGTTATATGTAATTTTACTATGTTAAAATGAAAGCCTTTCTTTTTTATTTAAACAGAAAAAGTGGAAATGGTGTAGGAGGTCCTTCTGTTTGTATGTTGCTTTTATTGGTTGAATAAAGAAAACTGCCTTGGCCTTTTGATAGGGCAGAGATCAGGTAGGTGGAGTAGACAGAATGGAATGCTGGAAAGAAGGCAGTGTGGCAGATGCCGTAGTTCTCCTGCCCGAGACTGATGCTGGTTAGACACTTTCCCAGTAAGCCATGACCTCGTTGTGAACACAGATTAATAGAAATGGGTTAGATCAAGAGTGAGATTTGGCCAAGAAGAGGCTAGATATAATGGGCCAGACAGTAATTTAATCAATACAATTTCCATGTGGTTATTTTGGGTGTAAGCTAGCCAGGCAGGATGGAACAAGGGGCCCTGTGCCGGGTGGTTGGGGGCTGGGAACGTGGCCTACCCACTCCTCATTACTACATTATGGGGACGTAAAAAAATTTAGAGTTATGTTCAAGTCCTGACTGGAGTATCCCATGAGGCTTGATCATCTCAGGCAGCAGTGTTGAATCTGTTCTGGATGTAGAACTCAGACATCCGGGCCATCTGTTCCTACTGGAGATTTATCAGGTGGTCTTCCTTGATCAAACCTGATTTTTTTTTCTTAACTCAGAATGAATCCACAGCCTCTCATTTCCTGTGGAAACAAAAGCAAAATCTCTTCTCCAAAGTAACATACCTTTTCTCCAAAGAAAGTATGTTACTTTTCTCCAAAGTAACATACCACAGAAGAAGCAGGATGTGACCTACCCTGCTGAGAGAGGTACTGAGCCATGTGGCTAACATAGATAGGGATAATGGGCTATATAAGTTACAAGAGCTAATAAGAAGCCTGAGCTAATGGGCCAATCAGTTTATAACCTAATGCAGACTCTCTGTGTGATTTTTCTTTGGGACCTAATGACTGTGGGACCTGGTGGGAGGACAGAAACCAACCAGGCCCCTCATGCTACCGACCCCTACCCAGGATAACTCAGAGAATGCTTCATAAGAGCGAAGATTGAAAGATCTCTAAAAGTTCACACAATATCTGAGGATCATTATCTTTTATTCTTCTTTAATTCTACTTCTATTGTAATTGTAATCTATAATTTTCTAGCTTCTAATTCTTTAGTTCCAACTCTGTAATTCTAAACCTTTAGTTTCATTTCTCTGTTCTAATCATCTCTAGCTTCTTGTTCAACTAGCCTAAATACACTTTTTTACAGTAGACTTGAAGCAATAAAAATACTGCAAGAGTTACCTCTTATTGGTCAACAACACATTCCTTGGTAAGCAATAAGGGCAAAGCCATTTGCCATGGTAACACAAAGTTTCAAGGTTTCTTGAGTTAGCTGTGACCAAAGAGTGGGGACACAGCACCCAGTGAGGCAAGCGGCAAAACATAGTTCTTATCAGCCAGACTTGTCAAGTGAAGAATTAACATGGTCTTTTAAAGCTACTTTCTGTTAATAACTTTGGTTAGACACCTAAAACTCTGACCTTGTACATAACTGTAAAGTTTTAAACTTATGATCTGATTACAAAAGCCTAGTCTAGTTTGAACTTACTCTGAGGTAAAAATGAGCTAATTGTGTGCAGTTTGTCTTAGACTGAGGAGAAATTATTATTTTCTTGTGTTAGTATGAGTAAAAGAAGCAAAGCAGTATTTTAAGTACCTCACACTCCTCGTGGGACAATAGATCTAGTTATGAAGCATATCCTAGCATATTTTCTGTCTATCAAAATTGTACAGTTTAATGAGAAGTCATTTTTTGACCAATTACAAATATATGGACCCCTAAGATTGAGATGTAATTGTGAGATTACATATACATCATATGAGATTATATACTACAGTGCTGGTATTGGGAAAACAACATAGCTGTCTTTGCACATGTGAATTTACAGACAGGAGCAGTAAGTATTTATAGGCAATATTTTCATAAGACTTACCTATGAGTTTCCTCCATCAAATTCATTGATCACCTGGTGGGTCAATCTTATAAATATAAACTGTCATCTGTTGTAATTGCATCATGGCCTAAGACAGCTTGTGACACTTATGAGACAAACACTTTACTTAGTGTGGTATCCCTTAGTTCAAAGAATTAAAAATTTATATTTGTCATAAATGTTGAAATTGCATTTATTTATTACATGTCTGTATGTGTGTGGACTTGTGTTTGCCACAGAAGCATGTATGAAGATTAGAGGACAACCTGTGGGAGTCTATTCTTTCCTTACACCATGTGGATCTTGAGAATTTAACTCAAGGGTTTCAGGTTCAGTGGGTAAAGGCATTTGCTGTTGAGTCTCCAGCTAAAAGAAAAAAAATATTTTATTTATGGTAATGGAGGCCGTGTAAGCCACACTGTATGTGTGGCAGTAAGAGGAATTTGGCTCTCTCCTTTAACTCTATGGGTCCTGTGTATTGAACTCAGGTCATCAGGTTTAGTGGGTGACTGCATCTGTATCTGAACTATCTTGTAGGCTCCCACACATGTTATCCCACACATGGCTTTTTCTTCCCCCTGAGACAGGGTCTTTTATATAGGTTTGAATCACCTGGAACTCACAATACAGACCAGGCTAGACTCACATAAGAGATCTGCTTTCACCGAGAGGTGGTGGCACATGCCTTTAACCCCAGCAACTGGGAGGCAGAGGCTTGTGTATCTTAGTGAGTTCGAGGCCAACCTGGTCTACAAATGGAGTTCCAGAACAGCCAGTACTGTCACACAGAGAAACCTGTCTCAAAAAACCAAAGAGAGAGAGAGAGAGAGAGAGAGAGAGAGAGAGAGAGAGAGAAAGAGAGAGATCTGTCTTCATCGGTTTCCCAAGAGTTGAATTTAAGGCACCAGTTTTGGCTTCCCAAGTATATTTTTTAACACAAGGAAACTCATAATTTTCTAATATTGTATCAAGGATTAGTTATAGAAGAAAAATGCACAGACATATATGCATACATAACACACACTTGTATGTGTTTGCATATGAATGTAGGACTCCTCTAGGTATCTTTTAACATTTGTGAAACCTAGTTATCAGTCACAAATTATCTGCTTTGTGCTCCTAAATATTAGGATGATCATTGATGTTTTGTTAAATCAACAGTACAATGATGTACTTAAGTACTGGAAAAAAGATAAGAAAAATCCTAAAGATCCCTCTATAAAAAGTAAAACAGTAGAAAACACTGGTGAATTATCTGTAATTAATTAAATAAATAAGTTGCATTTATTTTTAAAGAAAGGATTTTAAAAATATAACAAGTGGAAGGTACGTAAGACAAGAGGAAACACATGTGGTCTTAAAGAAGATGTCTGGACATATTTCTGGGACTTTCAAAATGAACAAACATGTTTAGCCACTACTTTAATTATTTTTATATTTTTACTGTTTTAGAGATAGGTTTACTTATGTCCCCAAGCTGTCCTCAAGTTATGAGAACTAGGGTGACATGAACTGCTGAGTCTGCTGTCCTTACCTCCCAAGTACTAGGATTACAGGGAAGCCTCTATTGTATATCAATTTCCTTGGATATTAAAACCTTCCATCTTGCAGGGAAGCTCCTTAAACTGGGAGGTAAAAAACTCAAAATAGGATCAGGAACTCCCAGAAACTGACCAGATTCTCTACACTCCTTACTGCCAGAGTAAGTAATAAAAGCTGGGAGTCCCTCTCAAAGGAGTGAGGGAAGCTGCAAAGAAAACTCTGAGACAAGACCAGCTGCCTAGAAGAGGAGGTTTAGACCAACTGAGGCACGCAGCAAGTAAACTCCAACCTGTTGTGATGCCTACAACTGGGCAATGTGCTCCTGGACCCCAGCTTTGTTAGCTGTGAACTTTCGTGATGTAGCTTTCTTGGGTCATTTCTTCTCCTTAAAGTAACCCCTCAATAATATTCCTGTAAGCAACTCTAATAAAACTCCTTGGTTCACCAAGTTGGAAAGTTGGACTTTGTCCTTTGGTCTATTGTGGGTTCCAGATCTGGAGTGGTAAACATGTGTTGTGTCTCCGCAGGAAAGTTTTGTCATACAATAATATCATGAAGTCATTCTCAGTGAGCAACTCACAAACTAAGCTTTGTCTCCAGTTTCCAGGCTACTTTAATTTATTACAGCAATCAAGCCAGGTGTGGAGTTGCACACCTTTAATCCCAGTACTCAGGAGGCAGAAGTAGATGAGATCTCTGTGAGTTTGAGGCCAGTTTGGTATACAAAGCAAGTTCTAGGACAGGCAGGCTGTTAGAGAAACCCTGTTTCTAAACCAAAATCAAATAAACAAACAAGAAGAAAAAAACTAAAAACAATAATAACAAATTAATAGGCCAATGTTGCTTTAAAGTAAACAAAACATGTAAGTAGGAAGTAAATTGTAAATTTACACACTATCTACCCTCTGTAGAGGAAACCATAGGAAAAGTTTCACTTTCACTATTTATGTTAATCTGCTACTGGAGCCATAACAAAATGCAAGTCTGTAGCACAAATTCTAGTTGATCTTAATAATAAAATCCCAGAGTCAGATATAGGGGTTAATGCTGAAGGTCAGAGAAGCAGAGAGGCCAGACACTGGAGAGTTCTTTTACCTCTACCAATGCTCAAATAGAAAGGGTGATCCTGTCCTCACCCTGGTTCTCCAGCCTCCATCTGTCTCCACCAAACCTCAGACTGCATTGCTACTGTCTCCTCCCACTTTATATTCCTCTCTCTGCCCAGCCATATCACTCCTGTCTCCACCTCCCTAGTGCTGAGATTAAAGGCGTGGGATCCCAAGTGCTGGAATCACCTTTGTGTCAGCTCGATTTCTCTTTAAAACAGATTCCAGGGTGGCCTTGTACTGACAAATATCCCTCTGCCTCTTTCTTCTAAATCCTGGGATTAAAGGAGTGTGCCACCATTCCATGGCCTCTAGTGACTTAGCTCTGCACTCTGATCTTCAGGCAAGCTTTATTTGTTAAAACATAAACGAAATATCACTACACAAGTCTGGATGGCTGGAACAGCAATAGTTTTCTTCTTCACATTTCTTGAGTCTGAAGTATAAGATTAAGGTGTCACCAGACTTAGTGTCTTCTAAAGCCACTGATTCTCAACCTTCCTAATATTGCAACCTTTTAATACAGTTCCTCATGTTGTGCTGACCCGCAACCTCAAAATTATTTTACTGTTTCTTCATTGTTGTTGGTTGGGTTTTTTTTTCTCTTTACTCTGTTCTTTTGCGGGAACTGCCACCCAGCTTCCAAATAAAAACATACGAAGTTTTATTATTACTTATGAATGCTGGCCTTAGCTTGGTTTATTTCTAGCTAGCTTTTCTTAAATTATTCCATCTATCTTTTGCCTCTCAGCTTTTAGCTTTCTCTATTTCTGTATATATTTTCTTTCCTTTTTACTCTGTGTCTGGCTGTGTGGCTAAGTGGCTGGCCCTGGGAGTCCTCCTCCTTCTCTCCCTCTTCGGTCTCCTTTGCTCTTTTTCTCCTTCTTTCTATTCTCTCTGCCTTCCAGCCCTGCCTATCCTTTCTTTGCCTAGCTATAGACTATTCAGCTCTTTATTAGACCAATCAGGAGTTTTAGACAAGCAAAGTAACACAGTTTCACAAAGTTAAACAAATGCAACATGAAAGAATGCAACATGTTTTTGCATCATTAAACATATATCTCACAGCATAAACAAATGTAACACATCTTAAAATAATATTTCACAACACTTCATAACTGTAGTTTTACTACTGTTCTGAATTATAATGTAAATATCTGATATTCAGGACATCTGATATACAATCGCTTTGGGGGTTACAACCCACAAGCTGAAAACCACTGTTCTTAGACCATCTCTGACTGACTTGTTTGCCTTCTCCCCATGTGGTCTTCTGACTTAGTTACTGACTAACCTGATTTTTGTGGTGTTCTAGGGTCTTGATTTCAAAGGATTCTGTTGGATTGGATTGTTACTTATTTACCCAAGCTCATCCAATTTAATCACCTCTTTTTTCTCCCTGTAAATTGTGAATACTACTCTTTTAAAAAGAAAATTTCTATTTAAAAACATTTTAAATATATATTTATGTGTACAGCTGAGTATGGGTTTATATACATGTGTACAGTGCCATGGAAGTCAGAAGAGGGCATCAGATGCCCTGGAGCTGGAGTTACAGGCAGTTGTGGGCTTCTGGATGTGGGTGCTGGCAACCAAACTTGTATCTCTGGAAGACAATCAAATCTGGGCCAATTCTTTCAACTCCCTGTGAATGATATTTGTTAGTCCCTTCAGTTTGCAACTGAAACTCTGAGAATTCATAATTAATGCCTGAGCTTCTTGTGGAAATCAGAAGTTTCCACCCCATGCTCCCCATTATTCTGTATATTAGAACCTTTCTAAGTGAATATCATCCAGGTTCACTTGGACTTTCCTTAAAGAAATAAATTAGAGAGTTGTAGAAGAAGTGACTGGATGCCATCATTTGGTCTCCATGCACACACACAAGCATATGCACCCCAACACACACACACACATACACCACCGCCAACAGCAACAAGTTTTTAAAAGACTCATCAATATAAGAAATAAAACAATTTATTAGGCCAACATTAAAATGTCAGTTCGTAATAAACTGATCTAAAGATTAATTGTAATATTAGACAAAAGTCCATATAGAGAGTATTGTTACATAAGTGAAGAGATGTTGAAATTTCCATTTAAGATGTGTGAATGCAGAAAAATAAAGTTTTAGATTAAAAGCATAGGAGAATATCTTCATGAAATTGAGGAAATTTTAAAATGAAGTAGTCATATAAAGAATAAAAAGTAAGATTGATATATCAAGTTTAATAGATATGATGGCACACACCTATAATTTGAAATACTTATGAGGTTGGTACAAGAATATTGAAAGCTTGAGACCAGTCTGGACTACATAGTGAGTTTAAGGCTGCTTTGGATCTTTAGCAAGACTCTACCTCAAAATAAAAACATTAAACACTAAGGATGCTACTCAGTGATAACATTAGCCTAGTATGTACAAGACTAGGTTCTACCTTTAGTAACACACACACATACACACACACGTTTCTGCTTATGAAAAAACTACTAAGAGATAAGATAAGCTATAATCCTGAAAACAGATTTGCTTTCAAAGTATATAAAGAAATTCTAAAAATACATAAGAGGCAACAAGTTTAAATATTCAAAAATTACGTATTTCTTTAAATCATGCATAAGTGACCAAAAGTCATCAGAGTTAAGCAAATTAAAATTGCTAAGGCTATGCTCCTATGTCCCAACCAGAATTGCTCAAATTTGAGACTAGCAATGCTGCATGATGGTGAATACAGAGAATAACTGGAGCTCACACTGCTTATATGAGTATATGTTGGCATACCCACTTTGAGGTATTGTTGGGCAGTATACAGTAATATCAAAACACCTACATTTTAATTTTATGTGTTTAATGGGATGATTATGTGCCTACCAAAAGATGAATAGAAGAAGGCTTATAATAATTTTCTTAATAATAGCCCAAATGAAGCAACTCAAATATTACATGAATTGTAACATAGTTATATATTAAAAGTTATACGCAATAGCATGGAAGAGTACATGATATTTTATTGGACAGGAAGACTAGTTAATAAAGGATATAGATATGTTATAAAATTGAAGTAACCAATGGGACTGAGAGGATGGCTCACTTGTTATGTGCACTGAGTTTCGTCCTCCAGAGTTCTTATAAAACCCAAATATACACAGTAGTGCCAGTGTCTGTGAGTCTATTATGTCTCTACAGAAAGATGGGAGGCAGAAATTTGAAGACCAGCCAATCTTGATTAAATAGTGATTAAGTAATATTAAGGTGGAAGGTGAGGATTCATACTTGAAGGCTGTGCTCTGATGTACACACATGCACTGTGTTTGGTGGGTGGCCCCCATGAACAAGCACACATACAAAATAAATACATAATAAACAAATAAAATAAGAAAATGAATTATGGTGATAAGTATGAAAAGTGAACTTTTTTATTTTTTAAGCTTATAGAAGAGTAGTTAACAGAGAAATAGCGTGGAAGAACCTTAAGAGATTGCTAACTCTCATCTCTGTTTTTGTTAATGTTTGAATTGTGAGTCTACATTCATACGTAAAATTATCAACTCTTAATACCTCAGACTGTAAGCTTGCTTGAACATAAGATTATTAAGAGGATGATTAATAAAGGCCTTTTGTACTTGGGACTTATCCAACATGAGGATGCCATATGTAACCAGAGCCTGAGGAACCCAAGGTGCCAATATTACTAGTCATTTGATCTTGGACTTCCAACCTCAGAGTTGAGAGAAAATAAAACCTTTGTTGTTTAACTCACACAATCTAAGGTATTTTAGTATGACATTTTCACAAATTAATACAATATTCAAGAGCAAAGTTTCATCAATGTATTAGCTATGGTGTATATACTTTGGTTAAACAGTAACTTTAAAATTAAAGCAAATTCTTGTTTCCTCTTGGCAAACAGCCCAGCTTTTTGCCAGCACATCCATTCTACTCTTACAAAGTTTTCTGCATGATCAACACTATTTCTGATTGTCTTTTCTACACAAGCCTCTTCAACAATAACACTCTGCCCATGTTTTCAAAGAGAAACAGAAGAATGGGGTGTTGAGGATTATTAGACATTATGTGATTTTGTTATTTTCAACATTGAAGTAAGTTGCACACCAGACTCTCACTTCTGGATCAACCAGTAACCCTTCAGCTACTCTGATGTTTGTTTTTCCTTCCTTGTGTGACTGTTTTCTCTTATGGACAATAGTGATAATTATAATTGGAAAGACCTCCAACGTCGTGAATATTACTGAGATAGTATCTCAAAATTGTATGAAAATGGTTCTACAAAAATAAAGGGAAGGTGTTATTATCACCAGTCTAGTAATAAACATGATTTAAAATGATAGCGTTCAGAGATGTATAATCTTAATGGCAACAGTTTTTTCTCCACCTTTGTGTTCCTGTCTCACATGGCTATATAACTTCAGCTCAATTTGCCAGGATTACACATGTACCACCTCTTCAGCTAGACCATAATTTGTAATGGTTGCTATTCTCTGATCTTAACTTTATCCATCTATATAATTTTCTCTGTTTGAAAAGTAACTATCATATTTCATAACATTTAGAATTACCTTTTCTTCTCTGAAGATTTTGTGGCACTTTTTCTCTTCCTCTAACACAAAATAAATTATTCCTCACTTATTTCTGACCCAAAATGCTACATAACCCTATGTGATAACACAGAAACTGCTACTACAGCAGTCCATTAGGTAATGTCACTGCCAGGCTCTGATCTAAGCCCTTAATGTATATTAAAACTTGAAATCCTAGCAGCAATTATAGAAATCTGCTACGATGAAGAGAGATGAGATGTAAATTGTGTAAATGAATTCTCTAAGGTCATAGGGAGTAAATTCCAAGTGTATGGTGGAATCAGTACAATGCACAAACTGGTTATTGTGATTTGAATGTAGCCCCAGTTCATATGTAGATACTTGATCTCCAATTTTTCATTAATAGTATTTAGGCATAGGTGCAGGGCGGGGGTGGTAGTTAGAATTAGGAAGGGTCAGTCAGAAGACAGGTCTTATCTGCCCCACTATGGTATGCCCTAAACCATTTTAGCAAGAAAACTTGATGCCAAGCAGAGAAGTTACCATGTTCCACCAAGTAAGCTTCTATTCTGTAAGCTATTATTTATCTAAATTCATAAATTTTTTATAATACAACAGTGATCAATAAATGTTTGCTGAAATAAGTTGGCTGAATGAATATAAATGCCTTAACTTCCACATCTGAAGGAAACTAAAACTTTGTGTTAAATGATGTGAGAAAGCTAAAATTCCAAGGAATTCTCAAATCTTTCATAAAAGACTAGACTTTTAAGATCTTTTTATGTGTGTGGTGCTAGGCATGGAACCCAGGACCTCACACATGAGAGCCAAATATAAGTGCTCTATCACAGAGCTGCATGTCCAGCTTCAATTTTTATGATGAGAGGGTCTCACTAAAATACAAATGTTGCTCTAGAACTTTATCATCTAGCCTCAGCCTCCCAATGTTTTATGCTAAGTCTAATAATGAATAATATTTGGAAATAAGTGTTCATTTTCATGTTTTTCTGGAATATTAATTTGAACTTTGATTTGGTTTTCTTTCTGCAAATCTTAAAAACAAAGATAACCAAGGAGAAAAACCTTGCCTATTTTAAAGAAGTTGTCATAAAAATTAAATAGGCATTTCATACATAGATACATATATGCAAATATATGTGCACACATAATATATCAGTGCTTGGAACATAGAAGACCTTAAGTTACTGTAATTGGAGTAAAAATCAGAATATAGTAACTGTTACATGCCTGGACTTTGTTGCTTCATGGGTTGAGTTGAATATTAACAGCTTTATGATCTTGAATAAATTATTGACACTTCTGACCCAAGGCTTTTCTTCTGGTTAGAGAATGGCATTAAATAAAAAAATAATTGTATTTATCTCTAGGGTTATGATTACACTTGAAACATTTAGTCCTCATCACAACTATCTGAAATTCAAAGTATTATGGTATTTTAGTTCTAAGGGATGTATACTTGGACACTGTACCTCACTTCAAACAAGTGCTGTCACATAGTATATACAATTGTTTGTTGTTATTACGATAATTATTTATGGTTTCTGACATGCTAAGTATTAGTTTATGACACTGATAAGAAAGTTCAGATGTTTGTGAGTTTTTCATGTTGGGTATCTAGATAACCAGACTTTGAATTAAGTAATGTAACAGGCTGAACATTACAAGAAAGTAGCTTGGTGATACCTTCATAGGAATAATTGATTTGTTCCAAAAGCTAAGTTACAAGAGGTAAGAACTAAGGTAGAATGTGAATTGTGCATAATGAATATAAATAAGTATATTGGAGAATCTGGGTGCAAAGTTTATCATATAATAGATATCACTACTCTGAGATTTTGCTGGCGTGGCTTTTATAAGGCAGCCTTGATTCATAAGCAATGGGAAGACATTGCCAAGTTATATTCAGAAAGTAAGGAAGATGGATTCAGAGTTTTATAATGATGTATGCATTGGACTGTATATTTTAGGAAACCAGAGACTTGAGACCCCATAGAGAATGTCTTCTACAGTCCAAGTTAGAGAAGTGATGAGAGTCAGCCTTGCAGAGAAGTAAGGCTAGCTCTTCATGAATAAGGTGGTAGAATCTGGTTGAGATAACTGACAGGATGTATGGCTCATAGTCAAAGGATGACTCTGAGTTATGTAGTATGAGTCATTGGAGTGCTAGGAAATATTTGGTATCACATGTGGTTTCTCTAGGCAGAAAAGTCAAGGAAACACTTGGCTGTGCAGGCTTAAAGTTTAGGTAAGAGGTCAATTTCAAAGATATCAATTGCTCGCACACTTTGAGAAGCAAAAAAGTGAAGGAGAAACTGCTCAGAGTTGCTAGTGAGTAGAGGAGCTGGAGCCAGTTTAAGAAAAGAGATAGTAGATCAGTAAGAGAAAATAAGATAGAGCAAAGTTGCTGAAGCTGGGGAAGGGAGGAATATTATAAGATGTCAAGCAGCAACATCAACACAGAGTTCACTGGTGGCATCTGTCAGAGAGTTACAGGAACACCAGGTCTGGGATTCATAATGTTAAAATGATTGGAAATGATAGCAGAAGTGAGGTTCTAAAGCCAGCAAAGGGAACTTCCCAGAAGTTGGATTCTAAGGGAAGTCAGTGAAGGCAATGGATAGGAAAATAAAGGACTCAAGGGGAAAAATAATTTTCACTTTGGGAATACTTGAAAGATTAAGGGAAGGTATGAAACAAAAATCAATGAAAAAGAAAATTCTAGAAGGTGATAGAAGGTAATATTGGTGAAAGCAAACCTCTGTTTTATATGCCAGATATGTGACATCTAATAAACACACAATATAAGATGAGCAAAATGAAAAGTATCATCAAAACATTTTGATTTCAATTGTGAGGTTATATATCAGAAATAGTGAATTCTACCTCATTAATGTTATTTGAAATGGATATTTATAAGATCTGGAGAGATGGCTCAGCAAATAAAGGCACTTGCTGTTAGAGCCAATGACCTCAGTTCTATCCCCCAAACTACATGGTAGAAAGAAAGAACTGATTTCCATATGTTGTCCTCTAATCTCTACACTCATGTTGTGGTTTATGTATGGAAATCCCCCCCCACAATAAATAAACAAATTAAGTAAATATTTGTGAAGTACCTAGAACTCTTAGGCAAAGATGAATTCATACCATGACAACAAAATAAATAAAAATATAAGTAGCAATTTATAGATTACATGAGTAAAGTTAATTTTATGATGCATGTCTTCTGTGTAATATGTATTTTTCAAAGGTGAATTCAACACACTATGTGCTTAACAATTACTTGCATGAGTCATTTAACTTGAAAATAGATTTTTCACCTTGGAAAATCTCTTAGCAGAAAATACTTACCAGTAAAGCAAGAATCGTCAGCACTTAAGGTTCATTGGAGGAAATTTGCTCTGGATGGGAGTCAAGTAACAAGAAAGAGACAAGAGTAAGACATGGACAAAAGAGAGGCCTACAAACTCCAAAATGCTTATCGTAGAACAGTAAGTTTTTATGGACCTCAAAGGGAGAAGGAATGAGTATCTGGGGATGGCAGGGCTTGAGTTTTACTTACTTTCATGGCCTTGAATGGTATTATCTTTAAGTTGTCTCTTTTGTTGGGTTCAAGATATAGCTGACATGAAGGAGAACAAAGTTAAGATGAAGTCACGTGAGGCCCCTGAGGTGTCTGTGGAGTTCCCTCCTCTCAATGCTCTCAAATGATGCACTTGGTAAAAAGATGAACGTTATCTTGCATCTACTTGAGAATTTCAGGTACCTAGTTTTCTATCAGTGTGTGGACCAAATGTCCTTTTTAAAATGCTGATTTAAAAAAATATATTTTTTTATTTGCTTTACAGTAATTCTGAGATACTCTGCAATGACTTTGGGGTAAGAGTAGACTTTTGAACTGTGTCAGAGCCAGTTTTTCCCTTGCTAGGACATGAATTGTGGCTGCCTAAGGTATACTGCCTGCCATTAGCTGTCTGTGTGTCAGGGAGGGAGAACTTTCTGGGTTTCTGAGCAGCTAAGGACTGTACCTTGTCCATCCATCATTCATCTATTCACAAAATCTATACAATAACTCTGTATAGTGCCATGGTGCAGAGTATTGTTGGTCAGCAGGACATGTGTCCCTGTGTACTGCTGCCATCATAGGAAGGAACAGAGAGAGGATCTGTGAGATAACATAAAACAGAGATTCTGGGGAGGCAAAATAGTCATAAGGATGTTGGGGAGCAGTTAGTTTGGATCCCATATCTACATGATAAAAGGCAGTAAGGTCATTGCTGTACCTTTACTCCAGCAACCCAACATAGGCAATCTGATACTTTGAAGGCACCTCAGTTCTCTCCTACAGCCTCTTTCAAGCCTGGGAAACAACAAAAGGCTGGCTACTTCAAGCTGCTGGCTGCATCACACTAAGAGGCTTCTGGAAACCTATAAAGTTTTTTACCTGCCCTTCCAGGTTGCCTGGGTTCAAAGAGGTAATTTAATAAGAGAGACTATAATTAGGGGATTTATGGTTTGTTTTGTTTTGTTCTGCTCTCTGGGAACAGAAACTGCCTCTCTTATAATTGCAACATTTGTTGAATGCCTACTCTGTGTTTGGTACAATTACATTATTTTCTTTAATGTTCATCGTGACATGTTTGGTATTTCTAATATTTTTTTAAAAATTGAAAAAAGTTAAAATTTAAAAGGTAAGTCACATTCTTTGTTTATATAACCAGTAAGATATAAGCTAGGATTAAGAAAGGCTAATGTCTGAAGTATATGTTGAATGTGAATGGGAAAGAGAAATGGAAATCTTTTGGTGGGAGTGAGTTCTAATATGGCAGAAGCTGGGGGTGCGTATTGAACTATTTCATGTGAAGATGAGGTTGAAGTGTTTGGATTTGGAGAATTGCTTTGTAAGGTTAGTATGTGAAATGGAAACACACACGAGAGAGAGAGAGAGAGAGAGAGAGAGAGAGAGAGAGAGAGAGAGAGAGAGAGAGAGAATATCATCAACTAGATAGCCATAGCGGTTTTTTTGTTTTGTTTTGTTTTTTTTGTTTTATTTTTTAATGAATAAAATCTCCCTTTAAGAACAAATGCTTTAGGGTGGGTTACCATTCTTGCTAGATTCCCCTAGGAAGTCAATTAAGTATTTAAAGAAGTTTATTTGATTATTTTAGATCACTACAGATCATCTTCTGCAAAGACGAAACATTACATGCTCTTGGCCCCTGAAAGAAGGACCCGAACCTTCCTCTGTGCTAGGAGTTGTGCTACATTCAGACACTCTCTTCTGTTTAAGGAACTTGCAAAATAGCCGAGGTCACAACACACCACAAATATAGCTGTGTGTATAAAATACAGCATAGTATATGGGGATCATATAAAAAGCTAGCTAGTAATCTCTGTGTGGGACCTAAAATGAGGAGAGAGGATTTTGTTTGTCCTCAGTTAGATATGCATTCATCAGCAAAATGTTTTTTACATATTTAGACATCCCACATACCAAAATCTTCACATAAAATGATAAACAACAAAGCCATTCAATTTAAAGTCTAGTAGAATGATGATCAATTTCTGATTTTAGAGTTGTATTTTACACTAGGTGTAGGATCTGAGGTTTCAAAAGGCTTAGGTATTCCCAGTTTGTGTTTCCTCTGCCTCCTACTTGGGGATCAACTCTTCCTGGTGTCATGCCTTTGCTGTACAATCATGGACTCTAACTCATTGAAATTGTAAGCCCATGTAAACTCTTTGTTCAATAAATTGTCTTGATCATGACCTTATCACAAAAATAGAAAAGTAATTAAGACTTTATCTGATATTATGCTGAAGTTTGATGAAGCAGGGACAGCCATATAGAAAAGTGATTTTAAAAAGGCTATGAGCCAATAGGAATGGAGATGAGTTTTAACACTTTCATTGTCCAGCATCCAGCAGGACCCCTATGGAAAGAGAATCTCTCTCTCTCTCTGTCTCTCTCTCTCCCTCTCTCTTACAAACATCATCTTTTTTTGGTCAACCAATATCCAAATGTTGGATGCAACATTTATGATGGATGTTCATTTTATAAAATTGTTTTCAACCTCTATTTTTGCTACTTTCAGCAAATGATATATATGCATTGCTCTCTGGGTCAGAGTCCTTAAGTGGGAACATAATATAAGATTACAGGTATGCATTTACTTAGGTTGCAAATCTCAATTTAATTCTCCCCTCCCTCCTTTTTCTTCCTTCTTTTTTCTCTATCACACATATATGATATAGTCTTCTGAAAATGTAAAGAAAAGACAATGATCTACAGTGACTGGCCAGTCTCTGTTTAAGGAGCACTCAAACACTTCTGAGCACTGCTATCCATAGCAGTTCTGCTGTGTATTCCCTTCTGAGAGTTCCAGGTGTATTCCAGTGCTCAGGAAGGAAAGAGGGAAACACATTAAGGCAGTAAGTGACTGTTGGACAAAGGATTGAAGGAAGAAACAATAAATAAAAAGCACCTCCAGCCTTGGAACTTTTAGGCCAAGGAGATGAAGTCTTATGTAGATGCAACCTGGCACCTGTCTTTAAGAGTATCTTGTCTAATTGGAGACTAAGAACAACCCTGTTTATATCTCACATGGTGTTATCTATGCAGGTGTAGAGGAGGATAGTACTTAAAATAGTTCCTCCACAGGAAGAGGACAAGAAGCAAGAAATCAATCAGGTCTACTGGTGACTTTGGAAAACTTGTGTTGGGAAGGCAAGGAGGCACCTTTATAAAACTAAGGTGTGATGTGAGTTGTATTGGCTAAATAGACAGTTTATGAAACTGGAAAAACAAGGCCCTGGAGTTTAGGACAAACTGACCAAGAAATCTTTTAAAATCACTGTCCACCGCTTTTCCTTGGGAGTAGTTTATAAATATAAACATCTCTCAAAGAGTAGCATTCTCTTTCCTCCTTCTCTGCCTGTAATGGTGTTTGAATTTAGTGCCTTGTACCACATGCTAAGTAAGAATTCTCCCACAGAACTACATCCCCAGATCACTTCTTACTTTTTATTTTGAGACAGGGTCTCCCAAAGTTATCCAGGTTGATCTAAAATTCCTAATTTTCCTGACTCAGCCTCTGTAGCTGTGACCACCGGCCTGAAACTCTGACAGGTAGTGCTTACCATGTGTCCTATCTAACACAACTAAGATCCTTAAGGCTTTTGAAATGCAAACTGTGGGCTTGCTTAAACATTCCTTATTTATTTATTTCACAAAAGTTTATGCAGGATCTCCTAGTGTGAGAATTTTGTTAGGCACTATGGGGGGTATACAAAGAGAATTGAATTTGGTCTCAATCTTCCAGGACCTTATAGCTTAGTAATGGAAACAAATGTGCATACACAATACCTTATAATAAGTCAAAGTGTGAGAGAAGAATTGGAGGGATTCAACTCTTAGAAAAAATATAAAGGTGGTGTAAAAAACAAGCAAGGAGGTTTTTTTTTTATAAAAAAAATGGACTTTGAATTATCTTTAAAACATTATGGTAATAGTTAAGACCAAGATCGGAAGTCCAGGGTGTAGTGAGGAACAGAGGTTTATTTGGATCAACAGTCAGGTTCCTTGAAAGGCAGTTTAGTGGTAGATTTAGCCAGGTATAACCCAGGCTAGGACCAGGCAGAAGGAACCTGAACCGAGATCTTATTTTCTCTCTTTATATCCTCTCTTAATTCTTTGACTTACCCTTCATTAGATTACTTTTAAAAATTCACCTCCTTCCTAAAGTTCTAGTGCTTGGTAGTGGGGTGGGTACAATGTGTAAGTTAAGGGTTTGCAAAGCGGCCCACTAGTGACTTAAATCCCATACTTTGGGAACCAGAAAAGGAAACATGTGAGAGGCTGTTTTTGCCGAGCCCATTTAACGACACCAGCCACCCCTTCAAGATACCAGCTGTTGCCCGGGCAAGCTGCAGGCCAAACCTGAAAGCGGGTAGACAGAGCTGGCGGGAGCTCAGATCCCTGAACTGGCGGGCCAGGGTTGAGGAAGAGAGGGAGGGAGGGAGGAAACGCGAGAGGGAGGGAGGAAGAAAGAGAGGGAGGCGTGTCATGTGATCCGCTTCCCTGCTCCTTTAAGCGTCCACTGGCTGCCGAGCGGCCGCAGTCTCAGCTCTGGGCATCTGGGGAGCCCGACCGGCTTCGCCCAGGGATCCGCGCGGACGTCTGCGGTCTGGGTCCCATCTCCGCTGTGCTTTCGCACCCTTGAAGTTTTGCAGCACCAGGAAAAGAGGACAAGGAAGAAGGAGAGGGGAAGCGAAAGCATAACCTAAAACATTTATTTAAAGGAGAAAAGAAGGGGGGGCGCAGAAATGGCTGGGGCAATTATAGAAAACATGAGCACCAAGAAGCTCTGCATTGTTGGAGGGATTCTGCTGGTTTTTCAAATCGTTGCCTTTCTGGTGGGAGGCTTGATCGGTAAGTGTGAGAGCTGCAAACTTTCCCCTTTCCCTCTCTTCGGCCCTTCCCTCTTTTGCCTCTTGGGCTACTTGTTACAGTATCGCTGCCTTGCCTCTATGATCTAATTAGTCCGGCTATTGTGCTTAAGAAAGCAGAGCTCCATGGGGCTCCATGGGGCACAATCCAGTCTAGTGGCAAAGAGAAAAGGAGGGGAAAAGTTTTGGCCTAGTTTCAGTATCCACTTGAAAGGCAGGAGGGGGTGGGGGTGGATCTTAAGCATGGCGACGGATCGCGAGGAAGTGCTGGGTCGCAAAGTTGATTGCTCCCCCTGCTCTTTCCCCTCGCCCGCCCCCTCTTCCCTCTAGATTCCCTCCCAATCAGCTCCGGGAGGGTAACGCAATCGACTTTATTAGGAATAACTGAAGAGTCGGTAGCTGCGCCCTGTGTCAGCCGCGAGCTGTTACTGGCTCTGGCTTGTGTAAATGCATTCGGTTGTCTCGGCGAGGGACTAGGGCAGGATTTAGGTTTTCAACCCTTCAGCCCTTGGTTTTCACGCCTCACCCCACCCACCTCTGGCGGGGGACTGGTCTGAGCGGAGGACTCGATCTGGGATGGAGTAGGGTGGTTTGGGAGAGAACTGACCCTCCCAGCACGAACTTGGAGAGGGCATAGCAGAAAGCCTGTTTGAAAGGTGTTGCTTTTGCCTGTTGTCCCCTCTCCCATCTCCCCTCCCCCCTCTGCTTTGAGCCCCAAGATCCAGTGAATCGGAAACCTGGGGTCCTCCCCTGGCGCCAAGGAGGACGTTTCCTGCTCCCTCCTGGGCTGCCCTCAGGTGACAGCTCCCAAGCCCCAGCTACGGCGCCAGAGAGACTTTCCCAGTGCGCACTAGCCCGACCTCTTGAGCAAAAAAGGCTTCCGACATAGCCGACCTTGTGCCTCGGTTTCCATTCGGAAAGCTCAACTTCCTTCCACTGTCGGTTCCACCTCACGTCCCTTCCTCCTCAAGATTCCGGGCAACCTTGCACAAACTTCAGTGCCAACTTCGGAGCGGGCGCGGCTGGGAGGCTTGGCTTCCTTGGGGCTGGCTGTTGCTCTTAGCTGGGTGGAAGAGCTCTGGCGCGCCGGGAGGGGGTCGGAGGGGGGGTTGTCTGTGCTCTTCCCGGGAGCCCTTGGGCCACACAGGAGCTTTCCAGACCGGCCGAGAGTCATGGGCGCGGTGTTTTGCCTCTAGACTCGGGTGTGTTGGGTTCGCATTCCAGAGAGTCTGCTACTGCCAATCTTTGTAACATTGAGGCTAAGTGTTTTAAACAAAGGAGAGTGGGAGAAGCTTCAAGAAGGGAGTTCTTAGAGGAGATCTAGTATATGTTAAAACCAGAGTTTTCTAAGCCTCTGTCCTTTGGGTGGGCTAAACAGCTTTATTACTGCACACACACACACACACACGGCTAAACAGCTTTATCACCGTACACACACACTGCTAAACAGTCTTATCACTGCACACACATGCACACACACACACACACACACTGCTAAACAGCAAACAGCTTTATCATTGCACATACGCGGGCGGGGGCGCGCGCGCACACACACACACACACACACACACACACACACACACACACACGCTTTGGCTTTTGTTTTGCTACGCCATGTAGGATCTCTTTTTCTTTGTATTGGATTTTCCAGGCTCTTAATATTTCTCTGCTGGGAGCTGTAGGCAGCAGCAGTCTAGGCGCGCTCACAGTGATTATACCGCGGTTACAATTACACCTCTTGTTTCCCTTGATGAGCAGTTGCAGTTAGATGCTATTGGATCTTGTGTGATTTCAGTGGCAGACCATAATAAAATTTCTTGCACCTTGTGCGTTCAGAATTAAATTGGCCTATTATCCTTGTCTGACCTTCCCCTTTGAGGTTTTTGCACATAGTAAGCTATTACAGTTTCCTGTCGCTGCAGGCCCACCCCCACTTCCCCACTTCACACTCCCCCACCCGCCCCGCGAAGCTGATGTGGGCCCACAGAGCTCTTGGTTCCTGTTGCAGGTTTCCTAGAGCACTTCTGGAATTAGCATCTTTTCTGGAACCTCTGTTGCACAGAGGAGATTCAACGTTCCTGTAAGTGTCTGCTGGACATTAGAATGACCAGAGTTAAAGAAGTTGTTTGTTCAGATCAGGGTTTGTCTGAAGTAAGCCCGCCCTTGGTTAGTGAAGCTTCAGCTCACCCCCGCCCGACTAAATAGATTTTCCTAAATTATCAAACTACTTTAGTTATAACTTTACTTGGAAAACAAACATCTCTCTCTAACATTTCTTGGATGAAGTTTTTTCATAACCTTAGTGTTTTACTTTCCTTTTCTTCCAACCGCAGTGACTGTCCTCAGTTATGGTCCTAAGACCGAACAGATTAGATGCACCCCACACTGAATATTGTTTTAGTTTTTACCTCTTCCACTTGGAGAGTAACAATTTTATTCTTAAATAAATTTAGGTAACCCAAGCTCTCTAGATGACCAAAATACAGGAAATGAATATTAACAAGAGATGCGTGCTATGTTTTCCACTCAACTTCTCTATCTAATTGAAAGTAGATGAAACTGTTCAGAGTGGACCAGTATAATCAGTACTTGAAAGAACAGTTTACAGGCTAGGAAGACAAGGAAAAGATCAAAAACCTCTGCACTCAATGCCATTGCTACTTATGGGGCCAGGCACTCTGATCATAAAGCAGTCTTCCTAAATTAGCTGTTCCTTTTGAACTATAGCCATTCAGTTACTTTTGGAGTCTTGTTTTCCCCCATGAAAGAAAACATGGCATCTCAGGGAAGGAGAATCCTCATTGGACATACACGACACACACAAAACAGAAGTATGAATCCCCTAAGCAGCCATAGCAAATCATGAATTTCAAAGTGACCATGCAAGTCACTTAACTAATAGGCTTTTCTTCTTACTAGTAGATAAATGAGTTTAAGATCCTTTTCATCTCTAATTGTATAACTCTTTTAGTATTCAGAGTTTTATATGACATTTGGGCTAATATTCAATTGTAGCCTCATAAAATCAAGGGGAATTTTTTAAAAGTAGCTATAAAAACAAAAGAAGGAATTGGGTTTTGATTTAGTTCAAATCTCCTATATCTTAAAGGCCTTTTTACCTAGCTTGTTTATTTGCTTTCTGGCTGGATTTGTGTGTTTCTTTTGACAGTGTCTATATATTGTTGAACTTTTGATGGAATTTTACAAACTGGCTCTGTAAGGAATATCTTACATGGTAGAAAATGGTAGATTTATAAATTCAGTGGTGTATGTTCTTGTTAAAACTTTGAGATACTATAAAATTAAGCATCTGTTATTTTATACATTCAGAAAAATTATTAAGTGACTAGCTGTTTTTTTGATTTATTTAATATTCAAGAATCCTAAAAGGAAAATAAAATATTTTGAAAGGTATAGTTTAATTTTACCCTTCTGAAAATCAAGCCTGAAAAAAATACTGAAATATTTTTCCTTTGGTTTCATGTTTGATGAATTTAGTTCATGGAGAAACAGCTATGGGGTGATGGAAAGGTTGGGGAAGACCATGTGTCATGAAATAAGAGCACAGCCCACTAAAAATCATAAACTTGAGCATCTGGCCCATCATATGTAGTTTGTTCAACTTCTGATTAATCTTTTCTGGAGATAATAATGTTTGAAGAATCAGGTCACTGTTTCACCTATTCTAAAATCATGAAGAGAGCAGAGATAACAACTGAACAGAATGGTTAAATTGTTTTAAGCAAATCCACAAATAAGAATATTTCAAAATTAAATTGCAAGTAAAAATAAACAAATCACTTATTATAATTTCTTTGGGAAGAAGCATTGTTTTTGTGAGTACCTCCTGTTAAATGCTGAAGATATAATTCATACAATACATATAAACATATACATGTAACACAGTTTTTCAAACAGGCCTGTTAAGGATGCAGAACTCTCTATCATGCTGTTATTAAGTAGAAACTGTTGTTGGTCTTTGTTGTTATTCATTCATATGAACGTTTGTCCGCTGCAATTATTCATTTGAAAGTAGTAGGAATTTGATAAATTGAATGAAATCATGGTTGATACAGGGTTACACAATTGTCAGTATATTAGATTTTAATTTCGCTGTATTGCACTTTAATGTGTTTTAATGTACTCATTGTAATCCTGAAGAATTCAGGTATCTGGTGAGAATCTTTTGTTTGGTTTGCTTTTTTTGAAAGTATCTTGCACCCCAGAGTGGTTTTGAACTCACTGGCTGAGGGTGATCCCTAACTTCTGATCCTCCTTCCTCCACGTCCCAAGTTCTGGGATTACAGTTATGGCTCCCTACACCAGGCTATATCTTGTGAGAATTTTGAAAAGTACTAATTGGTTTTTGGCTGATACTGGTCATATTTTTCTATATTTGATCATGGTTTTTATTTTGTAAAATTACATACCTGATCAAACTATACTTTTTCATCCTTTTTGTTAGCTACTAGATGAATCAAATCTCATAAATTCACTTAGAGTAATCATTTTTTTCATTATTAAAATAATATTATTTGACTTAGCAAGCTAAACCTCTTGATTATTACAACACAATGCTATGCTAGTGCTCTAATTGTTTTCTGGTTTGCTTAGTACCTTCCATCTAGTCTTCTTGTGCAATTTTTCTTTCCTTAGTAAAGTGAGAAATATTTCCTTGAGTAATTACAAATAGTTTTGTGATGTTTACAAATCCTCTGCCTATAACCCTGCCTTATCTAGTAGACATTTTACAATAATTTTACATTTATTTTTACATTTTTTACATTATTATTTTTCATACTATTTCTTTATTTTTGTTTTTGAGACAGGATCTCAGTATGTATACCTGTCTGGCATGGAGCTCCCTATGCAGACCAGGACACATAGATAGATCTGCCTACCTCTTGCTTCCCAAGTGTTAGAACTAAAGGCTTATGCTTTCATTTCTGGCAACCTTTATTGTTAAATATGTACTGACTGAAGAAAGATTCATACCTATCTCCCTCATAGAGTGGTTTTATAGAATGTCTTTAGCTCAAAACTTAGGAATACCACTGACCTAATGTCCAAAGTGATTTATTGGGGCCCATGGTATGCTCAGGACAGGGCTATGTGTTGTCTGGGGATTGTTTAGAGGAGACTTAGAGCCTCAGTAAATTAGGGGAGTCACAGGGAGACCCACAGAAAACTTCTTATGATGAGGGTTTTCAGAACCATTTATTTATTGATAATTTGAGAACATACAAAATTGGAAGCTATGCTGTTCAGCAAATTATTAGCTAATATTTCTTCCTGAAATCAGTGACAGAATAAAATATGCTGTTGAACATGCATTGAATATATATCTTGTGCTAGATTTTGTATAATTTAATCCACAAAAGTCATGTTAATGATATCACAATTAAAAAATTTTTTTTGTGTGTTTGTATATGTGTGCATATCTCATAGGACAACCAATTCAGAAGAGTTGGTTGTATCCTACTTTGTAGGCCCCAGGGATTAAACTCTTGTTGGTACGCTTAGTGGCAAACAGCTTTATCTGCTGAACTTTTTCACTGGGCCATCATTGATATTTTTGTACTCATTTTATTCTTATTATATAAGTAAATTAAGGTGCAGACAGTTCTAACAAAATTTTTCAAGATTAACTGTCTCAGTCAAGTATGGAAGTAGATTCCAGTAACTCTGATATCACAAACCAGAGTTAAATGATCCTATCTAAATCATGACTTCTGGGTCTAAGTAGAAATGATTTTGATTCAGAGAGGTATAATAAGGAGCAGGAAACTATAACTGATTTCTCATTGTTAGTTATTAAATAACGTGGAAGAGAAGAATAATCTCTAGGATGATTAAGGAAATCTAATTGTAGTGCCAAAGTAGTATCTTAACAAGGAAAAGGGAGGGTATCCTTTGAAAAAAAAATTCAAACACTATTTTTACTTTCTCACAAGTTCCATCCAGCCTCATAATTGTATGAATCATCCAATTGTCTGAGCAACCGGGTTCATTAATCAGAAAGAAAGATTTCTTGGTTTTATTCTACTCAGCTCTGAGTTTGATATATTTATGCAGTTCTATAAGAAGTTTGGACTTCTCAAAGAAAGATAAAAGAAAGAATCACTGGAGATTGGAGATGGTTTGGGAATGTGTGGATGGCAGTAATGGGAACAGTTGAAACTTAAAAAAAAATTCCCTTCTAAAATGTCAACACGCAAAAGCAGTCGTTCTCAGGAGCCCCTGCTGACACCATGAAAGGTACATTTTATTCTTGGAGAAAATGCTAATAGACTTTTTAATACATGGAAAAAATGGAAGTTCTTAGTTTTCATAGAAACTTCAACAGATTTACACAATCATATTATTTTCACTTGGTTAGATCTGCCCTCTGAGACTTGTTGATAGTGGCCTAAAGGGACAAGTAGGCCTGATACAGGTAGTTCCAAAGTATCTGATGGCAATGGGAAGACAGAACTTTAAGATCAAGAAATGTTTTGTGACTTTTACTTTTCATAAACAAACTGAAAAGATTCTTAAATCATGAAAAAGGTTCATTGTAATGAGTCAAAGTGTGGTTCACGGCCTCTGGCATACCATCATCACTGGACCCTCACTGAAACTCCCTTCAGATATCCTGCTATTGCCCTGAATAATGGAGATCCTGTGGCTATAGTTCCACAGGACCACTCTAAGGAACTCTTTTGAAGCTATCCTTTATTGAATCTTAAGCCATGTTCTTAATGTGGGATGCTGCTTTTCTCCCACTGTCCCTTCCATTTCTTTCTTTTCTTTTGGTTTTTCCATTTTCCTTCCATTTCTAAGAAACAGAGGGGCAAGGGTGAGATTCCACACAGAAGAAATATGACATGGAAGCTCAATCTCCTTTTTTGGCTCATGTCCCTTCCTCAAGTTAAGCAGTTTGATTGCTAACTGAGTACCAAAATGACTCTAATACTTGACACTTAACAATCCTCACACCAGCACTGTGATTGTGACTATGCTTATATGAGCATTACAGAAAACTTGGGAAATGAGTACTGAAGAGTACCCTTTGTCTTTAGCCTGTACAACAGATATTAAATGTGGATATTGCAGGAGATGATAGCAGCATGTGGCCCAGAGAAAGGAAATTTAAGGCCTCTGCAAACATCCCTTCGCTGTATTTCTCACATCTACTTTTTTCTGGTGCCGCTCATTTCCCCACACTGAGCTAAGCCCTTCCATCTCCATGCCCATTTAAATCCTTTCAAGTTTCTGCTGGTTTTTCTCCTTCCTGTTGTATGCTTTTAATATTCTCAGAAAAAGGAATGATCTTTTCCTTTTTATTATTATTATTATTATTTATTTATTTATTTTTATTTTTCTCTGCTCCCCTCCCTGCTACACCCCTCCCTCCCTCAACCCTTCCCCAAGGTCCCCATGCTCCCAATTTATTCAGGAGATCTTGTCTTTTTATACTTTCTACTTCCCATGTAGATTATATCTATGTAGGTCTCTCTTAGTGTCCGTATTGTTGTCTAGATTCTCTGGGATTGTGGTTTGTAAGATGGTTTTCTTTGCCTTGATCTTTTCCTTTTTTTAATTTTTAAACTGGTTCATGCAAATTATAGGACTTTCTTAAACTTCCAGCTAATTCCCTTGCATAGCTGAGGGGCTTTATCCACAAATGCATATGTCTAATAGAGCAGAGGGATTTAAAAGGGAAGATCAAGCCTACTATATTAGTTTTGGCAAGGCATTAAAATTTTTCTTTGGAAAAAAGGCACTTGATCTGAAATTGGTTGGCTCAGTATTTTTCAAGTTCTACATTAATAAAGCCAATCTAATGAATTGTACTGTAAATTCTTCTTCCTTTGTCTTTCCTTTTCTTGAAGGAAGCAGTCATGAAGCAACATGTAATTTAGTTCACATGATATCAACTTTCAGTCTCTCTTTACTTAGCATGTTTGCCTTCAGGTTATCATAACTAAAAAGTGGTTCCAGCTTTGTTAAATCTAGCCTTCTCTCAAGGCAAGCATGCATTTTTGAGGTCCAGTTTCTTTTAATCTGCTTCTCAACATGTTTTATGTTGTCCTTTAGGCTCTAACTTGCCCTGAGTAGAATGACTCTAATGGGAAAGACACACCCCCACATTCCTTTCTTTGCTCTGTTCTCTTAGGCTGATTCTGTCCTATGTTAACCAGGTTCCTGCTTTAGCTTTGCAATCCTGGCCTAAGCAGTTAGAGATAAAATTCTTGAGCAGTCTATGAACAAACTGTTAGAACTTACAGAACATGTCTCTACTTGGAAAAGATCAGATTCTTCATATTGTTGGAGAACAGGGGTGGCTGCTACAGAAAACTGTGAGATCTGAGATATCTTCATTTGTTTCAACCTTTGGCTGCATAGAACCTTCAGGTTCATAAGAGTACAGGTCTGTTGAGACCCTGACACCACTCTTTGTACATGTTCAGACAGAACAGAGTTTCTCTCTAAAAGAACATGATATTTCTGTGTAATAGCTGATGAAAATAAAGAAAGCAAAAAAGAGATAATTTGTTGATTTTTAAGATGAGTGAGCACGGTTGCCTTTAAATTAGCATTTGTTCCCTCTTGTTCTTTTCTCCTTTCTCCTTTTCTTTCTTTCTTTTTTCTTTTCACAGACACCAAAAATTCCTTCATTACTTTCTTCTCTTACTTCACTCACTCAAGAAAATGAATTTTATGAGAATGATGAATATGTTCAAGATTCTGATAAAAAACCAGGGTTAGCATATCTATGAGACAGAAGCTACTTATCCCCTCTCTTTCTAAGTAAGCCATTAGTTCTTCACTAGTGAGAACTTTTAAAATTTGGTTGATTACTTGGATGTATTGAAGGATTCTTGAGAAATAGCTATTCTATAAAACAGCAGCATGGTAGCTAAACATTTTTCATATGATATTTTTTGTTTACTGAAAACCTAATTGCTGGGGAATATTACTTTAGGCAAAGATGTGTTGCATTTGTTTATGTTGTGAAATATTATTTTAACTATGTGATGGTGAGTTGAATTTGTTCATGTTGAATTTCTTAAACTAGGTAAAGATGTGTTACATTTTTATGTGGTTTTTAATTATGTAAAGATGTGTTGTTGTTTCACTTTGCCTGTCTAAAGCACCTGATTGGTCTAATAAAAAGCTGAATGGCCAACAGCTAGACAGTAAAGGGATAGGTAGGGCTCCTGGGCAGAGAGATTAAGTAGGAGGAAAGAAGAGAAGAGAGAAAGGAGAGAAAAAGGGAGAAAGAGTGGGAGATGCCCCGGTGCTTGCCAGTCAGTCAGACACAAAGTAGGACATACAGAATGAAAGGTTAAAAAGTCTTGAGTTAAATCATACATGAAGAGAAGAAGGCTAATATAAATTATAAGAGCTAGTGAGATAAGGATAAGCTAAAGCTGAGCATTCATAATTAATAGTAAGTTTCCATGTCCTGATTTTGGGAGCTGGTTGGTGGCCCAAATGAAAGCCAGCTACACTGGGTAGTAAAAGCCTTTATCTCAGCACTTACGAAGCTAATGCAGAAGGATCGCTGTTACTTGGGGAGTGACTTCAAGGCTAGCTTCAGCAATTTATGAGATGCTATCTCAAGTGAAAAGAGAGCCAGGTGTGGTGGTACACGCCTTTAATCCCAGCATTTAGGGAGGCAGAGGCAGGTGGATCTCTGTGAGTTCGAAGCCAGCCTGTTCTCCAGAGTGAGTTCCAAGATAGCTGAGACATCCTGCCTCAAAAAACAAAACAAAGCAAAAAAGTGAAAAGTGGACAGGGATTATAGCTAAGTTATAGTAGAACAGTTGTCTATTATGTATAAGACAAATTTAAAAGAAAATGCAGCAATACTCCTGTTCAAAGATTTTCAAGTTCTAGGATTTTATTGTAGCAACCAGTGGTAGTGATCTGATTTATCTGTTATCAGACTTCCTCTAAAACCTAGGCAAAGCTTTAAAATGTTGTAAGTCTCAGTTTCTTTACCTAAAGAATTTATAGGCAGAACATGGAATTTAAGTGAGAGTATAATTTACACATTTGTTCCAAGGGTGCCTTCTCATAGGCATTAGAAGAATCACTTTCTGAGAACCTCACATTTCTGTATTAGAAGTTACCACTAAGTACATGCTTAGCAAAACATGCATACGTTTGTGTTCATCCTGTGTTTTTGCTTCTCAATGGGTTAGGTACTACTGGAAACTCAACAGTACTGCTTTGTGACTTTCTTCTTGGCATAGTCTGTGCTAACCAATAGCTCGAGAAGTATATCATCCACATATTTGGTAATCACAGTGGTTTATTTATCTTTGGGCTTAGTTTTTATTAATAGTTTCCTCTATTTAGTTTGAATCTTAAATATTTTCCTTTTAATATTCTGGTTTGGGGTTGGGGAGATAGCTCAGACAAGGCTCATTGACACTGCCCTGAAAATCTAGAAGCATGGCTGTTCATAGCATAGGTAAGGCTAGGTAACAAATTTTAAAGAAATTTTTCTTACATGTTCTATCTCTTGTTACAATAAACGCCTTAGCTGCTCTTCTGTTTTACAATATAAAACTGGAGTCATTATCCATATGACATTTTCCTCTTTCAAATGCATAATATATGATAGATATTTTTGAATATCATATTTGTGGGAAAATGATGATCTTTTACTAATTCATATCAGCTATTGGAATATTAACTAGAACTATAGAGCTGTATTGTCAGAATTTTGTGTGGCAGTAGAGACATGTACATGCTATGTAAGCACTCTACCAGTATACATCTCTATCACCATCTGAATTCTAAAATAAGAATAGTGTAATTATAATATAATATAATATATAAGACTATAAATTCTATATTGATGTGCAGTTTTATCATAGTCAAGTACAATATGAGTACCAGGAATATGGTTGAAGAATTGCATGGGTAAATGCCTTGTACTTTGGACTTACTGCAAGGATATCAAAAATGTTCATTAAGGTCTACCCTAAATTTTGAAGTGTTGTATTCCAGGCTGTACTTTCATGTTTAAATGAAGATAAGACTATTATTTTTCTCTTGAACATGTTAACAAAAGTTCATGCATACCCTCATGGTATGTATTCTTGGCTGGATATGAATAAACTTGTACCATTTTTGGAGTTGAAATGGGACCTCTCTAAATTGTGGAAATCAAAGCCAATAGGAGACCAAGGGACAGCATATAGTTTGATCTAAGCTTACCAGTCACTGTTCATGGTCATTCCCTCTTGTTTATGTGTTTTTAGCTTTTATTGGGCATAAACATAGATAACTGACTGTGATTGCTTGCCCATACTTCACAATTAAATATAAAAGGAATATGCTCTAGTGCATATATTTCCAAAGTTTGAATGATCAAATAGAGATGCTGAGTGATAGTGGAAAACTTGTGATTTATTGTGTTTACAAAGCAAATATATTTCTTCTGCTTCACCAGGACTGTTTGGAGGGACTTATTTTAGATGAGTTTCTTCTGCTTCATGAGGACTGTTCTGAAAGGACTTACTTTAGAGACCCACAGTTTGACTACAAACTCTTAAAAATGGGAATTCATTTTTCTACTTTTTAAAACATTTTGCATACATATAGTTGTTCTTTGAGACTGAAAGATTAGATTTAAATGGGAGTTTAAATTTTAAAGTTTTTTTTTATCATTTTAGGGATAGAACCTATTTTCTAGGCATGCTCAGCAAGCATTTCACCAGTAAATTATAACCAAGAAGGTGTGGATTCAAATCCTGGCTCTACCATGTTCTTGTTATGCAACCTTGAATAATTACTTAATCCAAGTCTGAGAGTATTCTTCAAAGATGGTTAAGTAGGACTCTCCAGGCTTATCTCATAAGATTAAATAAGATGTTAAAAGACTTCAGTATAGGGTCTGTCAAATACGTAATCCTTAAAATTAAACAATGATTATTTTGTTTTTAGGGTCCTGGAGAAGCTGTTCTAAAGATCCTTAAGAATGTGGATCATATTAAACTGTTGGTTTGAGTTAAAAATCTGGTGAAAGGAAATAAATTTTCTGTCTCCTATTTAAAATTCTAATTAGGAACATAACAATCTTAAAGGAATTAAAAATAATAAAAATAGAAAAAGGAAATCTTTCTGAAATTCATCCTTTTAATGCAACAATTTTGTTTAAATTTTATTTTTTTTCACCTCTGGTGCCTAAAATTCAAAGTCTCACTAAGTAGAGACACTCAACAGAGGCTTTCTGTTGTCTTTCTGCCAGTTGCACATTTACTTTAGAAATTTAGCAATTCCTCCTCTTTCCTTCAAACTCTGTTCTACTACTTAACTCAAGATTGCTATTGAACCATTGAACCATGGGAAATTCATTTTCAAAATCTGCTTAATTGCTGTGAGACTTTAATTTGTTCTGGATGATGGTGCTAATGTCTGGGAACTGGGACTGAAGCCCTCCGAAGTTGTTAATTTAATCAACTGCTGTGCCCTTGCCTAATGAAGGGGCACCAGATCCTCCTTACAAAGAGGCTGGGTCCCTCCTGACCACCTCGTTCATGATGAATAACAGAGGCCCCACAGTCAGGTTGAGCACTTGGGCAAATTATCAGAATGTCAGTCCCCATTATTTGAAATCTTGGGCTGAGAACCCCCAAATAATTACTGAGTAGATTTTATATAGGAATTTAGTGTTTTCAAGGTAAGGATTCTTGTGTGCTTGTGTTCACACCTGATAATCTGAAAAATTCTCGAATCATTGAGGTTCTGTGCAGCTGGTCTATAATCTGTAAGATCATAAACATCACCTCAAACTGCAGAGATGCCTGTTAACCACTCAAGCTTTCCATGGCAAGACTGGTGAATGCTTGCTCTGGCCTCATGATAAATTAGCTTGTTTATTCCTCTTCTGCTTATTTCTATCCTGCTGTTGGTTAGTGTAATGAAGCAGAAGCCTATTGTGTATGTTCATTGGGTAGCAATCCTCTGGCACCAAAAAGGGTAATTGAGTAGAAAGGCGGATGCTGTTGGTGCATGGGAGAAGCTAACACCACATGAGGTCACCAGGCTTCCAGCTTTAACCAATGTGGACACAATGCAATTGAGATTCTGAAAAGGGTTTGTTTATAGTGTGAGAGTAAGGGTCAGTAGTTAATTTGAAATGCTGTAGGTGTGTTTTCCTTGAACCAAGAAGGTATAGAGCATGTGTCATGGAAGATTGTAAATATCCTCAAGGGCAGAGGATAGACTTAGGGGAGGAATTTAAGACAAAGGCATACTTAAAAATTCTGGTATACTTATTATGAACCTACCTATGTTTTCTTAAAAGTTTTGCTTTCTTGAAACTAAGTTCGCTGTAGAAAAAACACTATAAATCTGTGGTTTAGAGGCACAGTTCTACCAAGAAACAACCATTTTTAAAAGCAGGAGTTTCTCAAATGCAAAGGTATTGGAGTCATAAAAAATATTGTTAATATTACCCTAACGAATGCTCACATTCAGAAATGTCTTCTAAGATTTATAATTGTCCTGACTTTAATGTGATACTATGGAAACCATTATCCCTGTACTTGTTTCTAGTGTAGGATTTTGCCCTTTTTAGGTGTCTTTCCTTGGCATATCTGTCCTTTAAATTTTTCTTTGGTATTAATTTTGTTATTTAATTACCTGTTTTAATTATACAATTGTGTTTATATAATCACTCCAGATAATTTAAAGACAGTGAGAACCTCCCCCTAGATTATAGGGAAATGTTGTAAGCAGACATTTTGTTTTCAGAAATGACAATAGAAAAAAATGGAGGTAATGCAGAAACCAAAGGTTTGTCGTGAACCTTATCATGCTTTGTGGAGTGTGTGCTAAGTCTAGGACATGCATTTGATATTCCTGATACCTTACATTTGTAGACAGCTTTTATCCTTCTTCAAAGTGCTTTTGTAGAAATCACCTCATTTGATCTTGCCAAAATTCCAAGATAGGGCAGTTCACCAAGGATCTTTACAATTAAAGTCATGGAAACTAAGAAAAGAATCATGTTTATGGTGTGTTTTGTTTGGGAAAGCACTAGATTTGTGGTGCTTAAAACTTGGAAATTTGTAATCTTATTTACTACATGGTAACAGGTGTAAGAAGAGTAAAAAGGAATAGTTGTAATTTTTAATGTAGAATTATTTGTTGTAAAAATTACCATATATGACTTCTGAGCTCTCTTCTACGAGAAGTAAATGCTCTCTATTGCATTTTTTTCTTTTTTTGTCTTTTTCCATCTAACTCATAGTTGCTTCAGTGAAAGAATTGTTGGATGTCTCTTTCAGTATTGTTTTGATAAGCTGTAATCTGTTCAGGTCATTGATGTTTTTTCCTGTTTCCCCATGCAGAATCTAGTTTTTGAGATACTTTGGCAAATTTTAAAGGAGGAGCCAGAAAATACTCTCAAGAAAAGGGCAAAGCCAATTGACTAGGTTTTGCTGAAGTTTGGTCACCTACAGTATTAACTCTTCTGTGACATGCATTTTTCTTAACTATACCATGCCAAAAGACGGTTATTTGGGTATTACTATGATGTGTCACAGAACATCACAATTGAATTATTCAGTGTTCTTTGATTTGAGTTTTCAATATTTTTAGACTAGAAACTATTATAAAATATTTCTAAAACTTTTATAGATAAACTCTTATCTACATCTTTATAATTTAATTAGCAATTTCAAGTCTGTGGATTCACCTTTAAAGATTGATGATCAGTGATGGTCACCATATAACCAACAAGCTAAATCTAGGGAGTGCACAACAACCCCATGCTTGTTGTCTAGTATTGGGCATTTCTTAATTTTTTAAAGTTTTTGTTAATATGCTGAGTATATCTTCTTTTTTAAAAAAACAATTCTCTAGTTAAATTTAATGGTTAAATATGAAGGTTTTGTTCATTTTTATGTCTTCTTTTACTTACTATTTTGTTTTTGAGGGGTAGCTTAGTTACCTTCAACAGTACTTGACAACACAGTCGGCAGAGACTCTGAGTTGAGAAATTACTAGGATCACATTAGCCTGTGGGCCTGTCTGTGCAGGAGTTCTCTTGATTGTTAATTGATAAAGAAGGGCCAAGACCACTGTAGGCAGCACCGTTCCCTGAGCAGATGGTTATAGGCTATATAAGAAAGCTAGCTAAGCATAGGTCTATAAGTGAGCCAGCAAGCAGCATTATTCCATGATTTCTGTTTGGCTGATTTCCTTCAATGACAGATTGTAACCTATAAACTGAATTAAACCCTTTCTTTCCTCAGTTGCTTTTGATCAGAGTGTTTTATCATAGAAACAGAAGTTAAAAACTAGAACACTGGAGGTGGTGCTGTCCCTGTGCTCAACCTGTTTTCGTAGCAGGACTCTGAATTCTTTTTTTGGCGCTTTCTTTCCACACTCATTCCATATGGCTTCAGCCAAGCCAAGTCTAGCTACCATGAATGCATGGCTGAAATTTACCTAATCCAGTGGAATCCAACAAGAAGAGGCATCTTTTTCTCTCTCTTTTTTTTTCTTTGTTGGAGTCTAATTAAATACAGGGTAGAATTTAATCATGGAAAGAAATGAAACCTCTTGACATTTTAATTTCTCAAAACAACCATTTAAAGATCACTCAGTGTGAACCTTACTTAATGAGAGATAGTTTTTTTCTTTCCCCCTTTTTCCTCCCTTTTCTGCCTTCTTTCTTCCTTCCCTTTGACATAGTCTCACTGTGTAATGCAGGCTGCCTCAGATTGGAATCTTTTTATCTGCTGGGGGCATAGCCCTGTACCAGTATGCTCAGCTGATTTATATTTTTTTTTGCCCAACCATCTTTGAATAGTTTATCTCTCAGAGTTGAAAGATTATTGTACTTATTAATAAGTTTTAAAGTTAAGATCAGTGGAAACCATTGATACATTGCAAACATTTCATTTGGTTGGAATGAAGCTCCTGTAACAATGTGTTAGGTACAATACTTTTTTAAAAAGTATTTTATTTAAAAGTTTTTTTTTCATTTTAGATACCAATAACAGTTCCCCCTCCCTCCCCTCTCCCCACCTTTCCCTCACAAAACCTCCCACATGCTTCTCAGAAAGGGTAAGACTTCCCATGGGGAGTCTACAAAGTCTGTCATATCACTTTGAGGCAGGACCAAGGCCCTCCCCCTTGTTTCTAGGCTGAGCAAGGTATCCCTCCATGAGCAATGGGCTCCAAACAGCTAGTTTCATACACTGGGGCTAAATCCTGGTCCCACCGTCAGTGGCCCCACAGACTGCCTAAGCCACAGAACTGTCGCCCACATTCAGAGGGCCTAGTTTGGTTCTATACACATATATATATCCATAGCTATCAGTTCAGAGTCACTGAGCTCCCACTACGTTGGGTCAACTGTGTCTGTGGGTTTCCCCATCATGATCTGACACCTTTGCTCATATAATCCCTCCTCCTTCTTTGAGAGTGAACTTGGCCCAGTGCTTAGCTATGAATCTCTGCATCTGCTTCTATCAGTTACTGGATGAAGGTTCTATGATGACAATTAGGATGGTCATCAATCTGATTATAGGGGAAGGCCAGTTCAGGGACCTTCCCCACTATTGCTAGGAGTCTTAGCTGGGGTCATTCTTGTGGAGCCCTGGGAATTTTCTTGGTGCCAGATTTCACACTAGCCCCATAATGACTCCTTCTATCAAGATATCTCTTTCCTTGCTCTCCTTCTCTGTCCCTCCTCCAACTCAACCATCCCATTCCCTCATGTTCTCCTTCCCCTCCACTTCACTCCTCCTTCCCCTTTCCCCCTCCCAATTTACTCAGGAGATCTTGTCTATTTCCCTTTCCCAGAAGTGGCATCCATGCATGTCTCTCTTGTTACCTAGCTTCTCAGGGGTGGTGGATTGTAGCCTGGTTATCCTTTTCTTTAAGTCTAATATCAACTTATGAATGAATACTGTAGCACAACTAATAAAAATCCAGGGATAGATAATGGGATTCAAGCTGAAGATCAGAAAAACAAAGCAACCAAGCCACTAAAGAGCTCTTACCTCTATGAAATCTTTAGCCTGAAAAGAGATCGAATTCCTGTCTCAGCAAAGAAATGTAAAGTGTATAAGACTGGGAGATATCAAAAGATAGTTTTGGATGGTAATGCAAGTTATGATAGAAAGTAAATTATGTACAAGACTTTGGACTCACCAAGATAGGATGATAATGGAGTATTTTCTCAGAATTTGTCAAATGCAAATGGACTAGACATTGTTGAGGTACTTTTTGCAATATTATATTATATATAATATATATAATATTATATATTATATATACAATTGTATATATTGTGTATATTTATTGTACTTATTATATATAGTTTTCTTATATTAGTTATAACCCTTTTATTATAGACAAAAGGGGAAATATAGTTATATTTTATTTATGTCTTAATAAATAAAGCTTGCCTGAAGATTAGAGTGCAAAGTTAGACACTAGTCAACCATACAGGTCAGGCAGTGGTGGTACATACCTTTAATCACAGCAGTCACAATAGTTAGCCATAGAGGCCGGGCAGTGGTGGTGCACACCCTTAATCCCAGCAATGGAGAGGAATGTAAAGTGGGATGAGACAGAATTTTTTAGTCTGAAGATTTCATAGAGGTAAGAGCTCTCTAGTGGCTTGGCTGCTTTGCTTTTCTAATCTTCAGCTTGAACCCCAATGTCTTTCTCTGGATTTTTATTCTTGGTGCTACAGAATACATATCTTGTTTGTCTTTCTGGGTTTGGAGTACTAAGGACTTTGTGTCTGTGTGGTGAGGGGCTCCATCCATTTGCCTGCAAATTTCAAGATGTCATTGTTTTTATTTTACTGCTGAGGAATACTCTATTGTGTAAATGTATCACATTTTTTTCTTTATCCATTCTTCGGATGAGGAACTGCTAAGTTGTTTCCAAGTTCTGGCTATTATGCATAATGCTGCTATGAACATAGTTGAGTAAATGTTCTTGTGGTATGAATGTACATCCTTTGGGTATATGCCCAAGTGGTATTGCTGGGTCTTGAGGTAGATTAATTCCCAATTTTCTGAGAAATCTCCATACTTATTTCTAAAGCGGATGTACAAGTTTGAACTCCCACCAGCACTTGGGGGGAGTATATCCCTTACTCCATATATTCTTCAGCATATGTTGTCATCGGTGTTTTTATCTTAGCCATTCTGAGAGGTGAAAATGGTATCTCAGGGTTGTTTTGATTTGTATTTCCCTGATGGCCAAGAATGTTGAGCAATTCCTTAAATGTCTTTCGGCCATTTGAGTTCCTTCTCTTGAGAATTCTCTCTTTAGGTCTGTACCCCAATTGGATTATTTGGTATTTTGATGCCTAGTTTCATGAGTTACTTATATATTCTGGAGATCAGCCCTCTATCAGACGTGGGATTGGTAAAGATATTTTCCCATTCTGTAGGCTACCGTTTTGTCATATTGACCATGTCCTTTGCCTTACAGGAGCATCTCAGTTTCAGGAGGTCTTATTTATTAATTGTTGCTCTCTGTCTGTGCTACTAGTGTTAGATTCAGGAAGTGGTCTCCTGTGCCAATGCATTCAAGGCTACTTCTCACTTACTCTTCTATCAACTTCAATGTAATTGGATTTATGTTGAGGTCTTTGATGCACTTGGACTTGAGTTTTATGCATGGGGATAGATATGGATCTATTTTCATTCTTCTACATGTTAACATCAAGTTATGCCAGCACCATTTGTTGAAGATGCTTTCTTTCTTCCGTTGTTCAATTTTGATGTCTTTATCATAAATCATGTTTTCATAGGTATGTGGATTAATGTCAGAGTCTTCGATTCAATTCATTAATCCACATGTCTGGTTTTATGCTAGTACCAAGCTGTTTTCATTACTGTATCTCTGTAATAGAGCTTGATGTCAGGGATGGTAATGCTTCCCCAGAAGTTCCTTTATTGTATAGGATTGTTTTTCGGCCATTCTGTGTTTTTTGCTTTCCCATATGAAGTTGAATATTGTTCTTTTGAGGTCTGTGAAGAATTGTAATAGAATTTTGATGGGAATTACATTGAATATGTAGATTGCTTTTGGTAAGATTGTCATTTTTTATTATGTTGGTCCTCCCTATGCAAGAACATGGGTGATCTTTCCATTTTCTGATACCTTCTTCAATTTCTTACTTCAGAGAATTAAAGTTCATGTCATACAGGTCTTTTGTTTGGTTAGAGTTACCCCTAAGATATTTTATGTTATCTGTGACTATTGTAAAGGGTGATGTTTCCTTCATTTTACAACCCGTTTATCATTTGTTTATAGAAGAGTTACTGATTTTTTTTTTTACTTAATCTTTTATCCTGCCACATTGCTGAAGGTGTTTATCAGCTGTAGGAATTCCCTGGGAGAATTTGGGGTTACTAATGTATATTATTATACCATCTGCAAACAGTGAAAGTTTGACTTCTTCCTTTCCAATTTGTATCTCTTTAGTCTTCTTTTGTTGTTTTATTGCTCCAGTTAGAACTTCCAGCACTATATTGAATAGTTATGGAGACAGTGGATAGCCATGTCTTGTTCTGAATATTAATGGAATCACTTTGAGTGTCTCTCAGTTTAGTTTGATATTGGCTGTCAGCTTGCTGTATATTGCCTTTACTATGTTTACACGTGTTCCTTTTATCCCTAATCTCTCAAAGACCTTAATTATGAAGGGGTGTTGGATTTTGTCCAAGGCTTATTCAGTATCTAATATGATGGTCATGTGATTTTTTTTCAGTTTGTTTATATGGTGGATTACATTGACAGATTTTTGGAAGGCAGCTATGCTCACCACTATACCACCAACACAGATCATTGACAGATTTTTGAATGTTGAACCATTCCTGTATCTCTGGGAAGAAGCCTACTTGATCATGGTAGATGATTTTTTTATGTATTCTTAGATTCAGTTTGCCAATTTTTTATTGAGTATTTCAGAATCAATGTTCATAAGGGAGATTAGTCTGTAATTCTCTTTCATAGCTGCATCTTTGTGTGGTTTAGGTATAAGGGTTATTGTAACCTCATAAAAAGTTCCTTCTGTTTCTATTATGTGGAACAATTTGAGAAGTATTGGTAATTTGAAATTCTGGCAGATTCTGTGCTGAAACCATCTAGCCCTGGTTTTTTGTTTGTTTGTTTGTTTGTTTTGTCTTTTGGTTGGGAAACTTTTAATGACTGGTTCTATTTCTTCAGGGGTTATAGGTTTATTTAAGTTGTTTATTTGGTCTTGATTTAATTTTGGTTAGTTGTACTTATACAGAAAATTGTCCATTTCTTTTAGGTTTTCCCATTTTGTGGAGCACAGATTTTTGAATTATGACTTAAAGATTCTGTGGATTTCTTCAGTATCTTTGTTATGTCCCACTTTTCCTTTCTGATTTTGTTAATTTGGGTATTATGTCTCTCCCTTTTGATTAGTTTGGATAAGGGTTTTTCTATTTTATTGATTTTTCTCAAAGAACCAACTCTTTGTTTCACTGATTATTTGTATTGTTCTCTTTGTTTCTATTTTTGTTGATTTCAGCACTCAGTTTAATTATTTCCTTTCCTCTGCTTCTTCAAGGTGAGTTTGCTTCTTTTTGTTCTAGAGTTGCCAGGTGTGCTGTTAAGTTGCTAGTGTGGGATTTCTCCAAATTCTTTATGTGGGCACTTAGTGTTATGAACTTTCCTCTTACCACTGCTCTCATAGTGTTTGTATATGTTGTGCCTTTATTTTCATTGACTCGTAGGAAATCTTTTTTCTTTCTTTATTTCTTTCTTGACCCAGTGGTAATTCAGTTGACCATTTTTCAGTTTCCTGGAGATTGCAGGCTTCCTATATTTTGTGTTGTTGTTGAAATCTAACTTTAAGCCATGGTGATCAGATAAGATACTGAGGGTTGTTTCAATTTTTTTGTATCCATTTTTTTTTTTTGCTTTGTTACTGAGTATGTGGTCAGTTTTAGAGAAGGTTACATGAGGTGCTGAAAAGTAGGTATTTTTTGTGTGTGTGTATTTGGGTGAAATGTTCTGTATATGTCCATTTGAGTCATAACATCTGTTAGTTCCCCTATTTCTCTCTTAAGTTTCTGTCTGGCATACCTATCCAATGGTGAGATCAAAGTGTTGAAGTCTTCCACTATTAGTGTGTGGGGTTTGATGTGTGCTTTAAGCTTTAGTAATATTTCTTTTACAAATGTGGGTGCTCTTGTATTTGGGACATAAATGTTCAGAATTGAGATTTCATCTTAATGGATTTTTCCTTTGATGAATATGAAATGTCCTTCTCCATATCTTTTGATTAATTTTAGTTTGAAGTCTATTTTTTTTTTAGATATTAGGATAGCTACACCAGCATGTTTCTACACCCATTTGGTGGAAAAAATTTTTTCTCAACCCTTTAGTCTGAGATAATTTCTGTCTTTGTAGTTGAGGTACTTAAAAAAATTTTAATTGGAACACTATTTGAAATTGTCTGTATGCGTGCTTGTGTGTGTATCTGTGTGTCTGTGCTTGTATTTAGGTATCACTGTTTAATAACAAGTTGCTTGTGTAGGTCATTAGTTATAATTCATAGAATTTTGCTAAGCTTCTGACTTTGAAACAAACTCATGCAAATACATGTTCTGATTTGCATGCATGTGAAGGATAGATGGCCACATTGTATCCACCTGAAATGAGCTTTTTGGAGGTAGAATATAATTTTTAATGATTGTACAATATAGAACAGTATCTCTGGGGATGGCTGTGAAATTTCATTAGTGATTCTGGAAGATTTTTTAAGATGTGCTAGAGACTATGAGGCAGAATAAACAGCAAATCAGCACGTGACTACAGTTCTCTAATTCGGTTAGATCTGGCTACAGAAGAGTATGAATACCTTGACCTTGTCTTTTAGCAACTTCAATTTGATTAGAAAGACAAGACAGATAAAGCAAGTTGTTGTTAAGGGCTAAGTAAGTTTCAACAGGCCAAAAAACAAAACAACACAAAACAAAAAAATTCTAAGCATACTTTAGACAAATACAAATGAAAAGATATCACTGAATAGCTGGAGTCTACCATAGATTGTCAAAAATTGGGTGATTATTTGAAATACAATTTGATATGCATAATTGAAGACAAGGTTTATATCATTCATGTTCTAAATTAATAATGAACTACATAGAAAAAGCTTTTTGTCTAGTATGAAGAAGTCTGGTTTGAGTATCATTTGCCACTCTAGACATCCAGTCATTCATGCTTCTTCCTCTCTTTGCTTGGAAACATTTTCTTTGGCCATTAAATCAAGGGCATGCTTTTCCTCAGAGCCAAATATGTTGGTCTTTCCACCCACCAATTTCCCACTCATTTTTAATTAAAGACAGTAGGGTAAATCTTGAGTCTTTTGCTTACCTGTGGATCAGACATTTATTTTTATTTATTTAGTTTTATTTTATGCGTATGGTTGTTTGGATTGCTTATATGTCTGTGTATCATGTGCATGTCTGATATCTATGGAGGCCAGAAGAGGGGCATGGATTCCCTAAAAGTGGCATTATGGACAGTTGTGAGCTGCCATGTGAGTTCGGTGACTAGAACCAGTCTTTTGAAAGATCAATTCTTAATTTAAGTGCTCTTAAATTCTGATCAGAGGTCTGTTTTATATGATGATTAAGGCTTATTTCCACTTCACAAAATTCTGGGAAACAGAGTCACAGAACAGGATCTTGCACTTATCTGTGATGCTAAGGAAAGAATGATCTGGCTATAGAAGTAGTAAGCTGATCATACACAGTGAATCAACTAAATGTCAACTGTGAGACTTTACCTTGTAACCTGTTACAAAAGAAGACAACACATTTGAAGCATCTGATTTTAACATTGAACCAAAGCACAGATATGGTAAACTATTTTAGGAAACTAGAAAAGTTGAGATAATTATAAAAATATTGTTAGCACTACACAGCAAAATATTATTATAATCAGACAATATTATTTGAGCACCATTTATACTCTAGGAAGTATGCTAAATGTTTCATATTGAGCTGTTTATTTGAAACTAGATTCTTTGACTGACTTAGTTTTACATTTTAAGTTCTAGAAAAACTGAAGTATCCTTAAGGTACTGATTTGGACTTCCTTAACTTGTTCATTGCGTTTGTTTTAAAAAATTCTTCCATCCAAGAGTGGTGGCACATGCTTTTAATCCCAGCTATGGGGTGGTGGTGTGGGGAAGGCACAATGAGGCAGATCTCTGAGTTCCAGGATGGCCTGGTTTACAGAGCCAGTTCCAGCGCATCCAGAGCTACACAGAAAAACCCTGTTTCAAAACACCAAAACAACAACAACTACTACTACTTCTAAAAGAAACAGTGTTTGGAGGGCAAAAGCTGGAGGTGGCTGCAAATTGACCAGAAAGTTGGCAAGTCCCCATAAGGACTGGCATTGTGTTAGCTATTGTGGGCAAATCCATTCAGCTTAGGGCTTCTGTCTGTATTTCCCTTTGTGAATTCTTCTACTGAATGTCCCATCATCCTTTGTTAAAATGAGGTTTTGCTAATTCTGTTTGTTTTTACCACGTAAATGTTTTTAGGAACTCTCCACAGACTGGCTTGATTATTTGTGTGGGCTGTGAACAGATTGTGTGGGTGATGAGACAAGTAGGAAAGGACTTAGTAATCAGAGAGGAGTTGGGGAGCAGTGAGCTCTTTCTCTGTCTCACAGAATGGACAAAGGGAACTTTGTTAATCATGTTTCCTTTGTAATCAGAATGGAGAGGCACTTTTAAAAACTACTGCTGTTTGGTTCAATTTCGTCTGAGTTAAGCCAACTATACAATAGCTAATCAAGTAGTTAAAATTTTCCCAGAGGTAGCCGGGCAGAATCAAGTTCTACTGATAAAGTATGTAACTAATAGCAATGGTTGGCCCTGCTTAAGGTTTTCATGGTGGCCAGCTTATACTTAGATGGTAAAATTTGATGGGTAGGAAAAATAGAAAGATAAATTTGGGAATTTTGATGTATATACCAGACTTGAGTCACTTTGTACTAAGTCTCTAAAATAAGTATTGAATAGAGATTCAAATCATCTCATTTCCTGCATAAATTTGGAAAACTTGCTTTATCTTTCGGTAGTTCCTTTCTTGGAATTCAAAGATAGTGATCTTTAATGCTCATTCAACTGGTGTTGTGAAAGATATTAAGACTAAATACTCTGAGTGCCCTACAGATGAAGAAATAGGAGAAATTCTCTTAGTATTATTCATATTCAGTAGGGAAAGGTGAATCTGTATAGTTTTATTGTTGTTTTTAAGGGAAACCTGTTATTCTTTCAATATATATCTTTTTACAAGGGAGGCTATATGCCTTCCTACAAGTTAATTTTCTTTCTTGTCTTTTTTCTTTTCTTTCTTTTTCTTTTCTTTTTTCTTAGGTTTTTTTTTTTTTTTGAGATGGTTAAAGCTCGCCTGAAGATCAGAGAGCAAAGCTAAGCCACTAGAGAGGCCAGTGGAGGCACACAACTTTAATCCCAGGACTCAGGAGACAGAAGCAGATGGATCTGCCTGAGTTCAAGGCTATACTGGGCTTCACAAAATTGATTCAGAAACAGATCCAGGTGGTGGTGGCTCATATCTTTAATCCCAGTTTTCGGGAGTTACATACCTTTAATCCCAGCACTAGTGGGGTGGAGACGGGAGCCATATGGCTGTGCAGAGAGAGAAGCATAAAGAGAAAGAGACAGAAACTCACTAAGGTCTGCAGTCTGAGGTTTGGTGGAGACAGATGTCTGGGAGATGCAGTTTGAGTACAGAATCTCCTCTTTGGTCTGAGCATTGGTAGAGGCAAAAGAACTCTCCAGTGGCTGGACACTGTTTCTCTGATCTCCAGCATTAACCCCAATTTCTGTCTCTGGGTTTTTATTATTAATACCAATTAGAATTTGTGCTACACTGGCAGTCCTGGAACTGGGTCTGTTGATCATGCTGGTCTCAAACTCACAGATCTGCCTACCTCTGCCTCATGAGGGCTGAGATTAAAGGTGTGCACCACCATTGTGTGAATCTACAGGTCAATTTTCTAGTACTTATGAGGATAACTTGGAAATTTACAGTGTGGATGGTTTTGTAAGAAAGAACTTTGAACTTATCTCTGCCATAATCATCCAATCCATCAGTCTAGTGGTGAGATGTTTTATAATGAGTTGTTGGTATTGAAGAAATAAGTAATGATTGAAAAAAAGGCAACAATTTATTGTTATTTAGCTGTTCCCCACTTATCTATCTTAAAAAATGAAAGATAATTTTCAAGCCTAATAACAAAGTGGCTATAAATCCTAAGCCTCTGAGTGTCCTATATTTGGAAAGCAGTGAAAAGAGCTTGGTCTTTTGGCTTTATTTTTATTTAAAAGCCCTGACTGTCCTTTCCCTTGATTATACATTCAGAACAGATGGACAATGATCTCTCACAAATTTCTTCACGTTTGGTCTTTTATCATCTAACGTCCTTTCCTCCTAGATTGAAATCTTCATTTCCTTTTACATGAACAATTGCTGGTATTTTCTTCTCAGTGTAAAACTCCAGCCTTACTTTCAATTTACCTTTTTCAGCAAGAAATCCACATTTCCTATTATTTGGAGCAACAGAGATTTTTATTTTGGGGGGAGAGTCCAGGGATTTATCTAGTCTTGTCGCACCCATACTAAGGTCTTCCTACAGTGACCTTCCATTCTAGTGACCTTTTTTGCTCCTTAGTCTACTTAATTTTTCAATCACGTTTAAATATTTCTGCTGTGAGATAATGCTCTTGTACAGTATAAAGATTTGTAACTCGTCTTAGTTTAACAAAAGGCTGATTGGCCAGAATCTAGGCAGTAAGTATAGATGGGGCAACCAGACCAGAAGAATTCTGGAAAGAGGAAAGGCAAAGTCACTCATCAGTCAGACACAGAGGAAGCAAGATAAGACTGCCTCACTGATAAAAGTTCCCAAGCCATGCAGCTAAACTTAGATAAGAATTATGGGTTAATTTAAGTTGTAAGAGCTAGTTAATTATAAGCCTAAGGTAATAGGCCAAACAGTTTAAAATTAATATAAGCCTCTGTGTTTTTCTTTGGGATTGAATGGCTGAGGGATCAGGCAGGACTGAAACTTCCATCTACACACTGCTATGGATGAACATTCTTACCCTTCAGTGAAAAGTACTTCTTGTACTTTTGTACACTTAATTTCTATTTGGAGTAATCTAGAACATGTGTTTCGTGTTTATTTCATGGTAGTATTTCACATAATTGAAGATGGCTGTTATTGCCTTCCTTTGACTTTTCTTCTCTGCATGAGCTGTACCTTGTCTAGGTTAGTTAGATCCCTTACCATACTCACTATGGCTTTCCTGGTGATTGTGATTCTAGTCAAGGTTAAATGTACTTTCACTACCATGGTAACCAATTAATGCTTGTTGTTTTTACTTAGAGAAACCCACGTTATTCCTGTTTTCAGTATAAAATCTATAATTAAAAAGCCACTATATGACTGTCCTTATAGCAAAGCTGTGCCTGGTGGTCAGCTCCATACTGGGAATATAACTTCATATAAGCTGTATACTGACCTCACCATTTTAACTAAGTGACTTATGGCACATGCATTTCTCATACATCTTTTTGTTCCTTTTTCTCATTAAGAGAGTTAGTGGGCTCAGATGAATTTGAGTTCATCCCCAGTATAGCTACTTACTTACTGATACTGACTGTGACATAGGATAAGTAGTTTTGAGATCCATTTTACCCATCTCTGAATAGAGAGTTTTATTTACTACTTACATCTATATAAGAATGAAAATAGTTCCTGTTAAATTCCCAGAATCTGTGTCAATTAAGAAATGATGAATAAATGGGTAGCTATTGCTGTCTTTCATAATTTGTAAATGACAACCTGATGCAGCCAGACTGGTGTATCAAAAAACTAGAATGGGTGTGGATTTCTGGGGACGTGGAATCACAGTTATTCCATGATAAGAAATGTTGTTATAGAAAGACTGAATGAAGTATACATTTTTCTTTTTTAATTAATTATTACTTTTTTAGGTTTATGTAATTGTACCACAGGCCTGCCTGGTGCCTGTGGGAGTCAGAGGAAGGCATTGGATTCCTGGAACTGGTGTTATAAGCCACCATGCTGGTGCTGTGATCTGAAGCCAGGCCCTCTGTAAGAGCAGCAGGTGCTATCCACACTGAGGCACCGCTCCAGCCCTAAATTTCCTCCTTTTCAATTGTTCTTTATTGAGCTATACATTCTGAATTTCCCTTTTAAGATTGGATAATTGGGTAAATCAAGACTTCTTAAACAGGGTTAAGGTGAAAATCCTTAGTCGGGGAAGCTAAGAGAGTCAGAGCCAGAACAGAAGTGGGTGATAAGGTCAGACTTTGAACAGAATGTTAAAATGAATCTATTGCAGTGATAATTACACCATCAGAGGTGTCTAACCCCAAAGTTCTAAGATGTTAACTCTTCCAGTGCTTTTATGTGCTAATTAAATAAATTATGCCTAGAGTTTGCATACCATTTTTTATACCTTTTATTTTCTTTAATTGCCGTGAACTCAACTATTCTAGTTTCTATGTAGTTATTTTACCTAAACAAAATAAAACAACCCACAACCAAATGTGAATCTTATATGATCCAGTAAGTTCTTCCTTGATTTGCAATATCAGTATACAATGGAGAGGACATTAAGATCTGCATCATTGCTTATACAGATTTCCTTTTTTGTTACAGGACGCTTTGTTGGTTTGAACATTTCTTCCATAATCTTCCTACCATATGACTCTTTGTCAATTTTTTCTACCTGTCTCTTTCTTTGGTTGTATCTCATAAGAACCCAAAGACTCCATCTGGTAGGGTTGTTTATAGGATGTCAAGAAAACAGGTGATATTTTCTATTTGTGTTCTTTATTTGTGTTTATGTGTTGTATGTATCTGTGGGTATACTTCCTTATGCATGCATGTTTGGAGGTCAGCTTCAGATCCTTCTACTTTTACTTCTCTATCTTAGATTTTGAGACAGAAACCTGGAGCTTACTCTTTTGGCTAAAGTGGATGACTATGGGTCTCTGGGATTCTCTTATCCTTTCCTCCCTTAGTGCTGGGATTATAGGCACATGCTATCATGAATAACTTTTATGTGAGTGCTGGGGATCCTGAACTCAGGTCCTATGCTTGTATAGCAAACACTTTATCAACTAAGCCACACCCCCGGATACATATATTTTTAAGAATGTGTATAAAAATATGTCATAAAATCTTCAAGCCTACTACCATTAATTATATGTGTCTAATGCTGAGATGTGGACAATTTGCCTTATTTTGTGTCTCAGTTGTCTTGTGTTCATGCAGGCCTGAGAACAGTTATGGAATCAGTTACAAAGTCCTTCCTTTTGAGAGCTTCATTAGTTTAAAAAAATTGTGCTAAACACAGTTATCTAAACACGCTACTGTAATATTAATTTTGGCCACAAACATTAGCAGCACTATTTTAAAAATAACCCTTTTTTAACCATTTTCTCTCATTTCTTTTGATATATAAATAAACTTTCTTCTAGTAGACTGAGATAATACTTTAAAATTTCACTTCAATCCTCAAAATTTAGTATTCATGCTATAAACTTACTGACACAGACTTGTAAGAGTCATATTAAATATTTGTAAGAAAGGAGCCTAGGTTGGGCTTATGTGTATTATTATGTCCTGGGCAGTGTGATATCTTCCAGACTTCCTCTTTGTATTAATCTTCAATGTACATTAATACAAGGAGGCCACACACCTAATTTATTATGGCATTTTTGCAATGATGCCTGCAAAATGTTTGATAAAAGTTTGTTGGTAAATCAAATATAACAATGTCAATCAGTTCATTACAATGTAAGGACTCCACAAAGACCTGCAGTTCACTTCAAGTTTGAAGGACTTAAATGTTACTAAGGAGAAGGAAGATGAAGCCACATGTTTAGAAGTTTATAATTTCCTAGTGTTTAGACATTTACATATTCAATAGAATGTTGTAATGAAAATAGACCAGATAACACTGACACCAGAAGAAGCAATGATTACTTACTATTATTAAAAGGAAATCAGAGAAATCTTTAGATGTTGGCTCATAGCAATAAATCAATTAGGCAAAGGAAATGGCACTTGAGTTAGAACCTAGAAGTTATGTGGTAAAATATTTAACATTTGCATAGTGACTGAAACACAATAATTCCAAAAACTGTACATTACCCTTAAATTTTACTTCTTTGCTTAATTATAGGAATTCACAAACTATAAGGGCTTACCTTCTTTTTGAACAACCAGGGAAATGATTATTGTGGAAATTTGTGAAATATAGATAGGTAATTAACAGGTCTTGCTTTGTCATTATCCTTAGCTATACTTTATTTGATTACACATGTTTATTGAAACTTGTCAGAAAATGGAGAGAAATCAATATACTGCAGGATTTTACTGCACATTAAATTCTGCATTCCTTCACTTGTCTCATGCATATACACATAAGAGAATTTATTGTCTTGGTATGACTAAATGAAACCTTTGTTTTAGTGTTGGCTCTCTTAATTATCCAGTTTTCTTCTGAATTTATTGTGAATGGAGAACTCACCCTTTCCTGAGCCAAACTGTTCTATCATATGCTTATCTGAATTATCAGTAAATTCTTTATTAGGGTGCTTTGAAGCCAACCTGTCTCTAACTTTTAATATTCTTGTCTAAAAAGTTTTCAAATATATTTTTCTTCTAGAAACACTGTGTTGTTTACCCAGAGTCATGTCTGTTCTAGTCTGCCATCCTAAAAGAATCCAATAAATTTGGGAGAATGTCCATTAGGTTTAGATGAGCCTAATGTATTTTCAGGAGCTTCATATTTTGTTTTCTCTTTATGGAACTCTTTAAATAAACATGAAAGTGATTTGCAATTCATATATTAGTTATTGTTTATCTTAGTGCTAATGATACAGATAAAATCAGAATATTTATGATATATAGATAATAGATGCTAGATAATAAGCTATAAATAGGCAACATCAGAAAATTGTACTTTACAGTAGCTTCTCTTATGTTTCTCTTATGAGATTAGTTAATTTTGGGGTTTCCTAACTCTAAAATTCTGATGTAATGTGTACTGTGGCTTGCTTGTTCAAAAAGTATAATAAGTTATTTACCTTTTATTGCCCCTCATACCCACAGCCTGCCAAAACAGTTTTGAGGACTTAAAAGGCAACTGTGAGAGATTCCCATACAAAGACTGGTGCATGCTCATGCTAGGTTTTGTGATCATGACTCAAGGTAGTACACTGAGGTACTGCAGAAGCATGGAAATATACCTCAAATTTCTGGTTTGGAAAGCAATGAGCATTAATAGATGAGTTATTTGGTCTTCTTTGGAGGCCTTTTGTGCTCATTTCATGTGAGTTTAATTTTTGCTATTCTAAGTATCATAGAATTAAGTAACAACAGACTTTTTAGAAATATATCTTAGAGTTAGTGATTTTATGTACTTATGTCAGACTTTGTGATTCAGTCTTTCTTTGCTGGTAGATACTAAAGGTGAGTATTAATTGTTTTTAATCCAAATTTAGATCATTGGGTTACTTTTCTAATTAGCATGTCTAATGACTGACAGATTTTATGTGCTAAACTTGCAGGGCCTTTTATGCATGTTTTATTTATTTTGTCAAAAAGAAAAAAAGAACTGGCACCAATCTTAACCTAAAGTAATTTAATGTTTACAATAGTATTTCACATACTATATAAGAGTTTTACTCACTGTCCCAAAGCACTTTGATTGCTTTTTTTCCTCTCAATTCAGAGGATCTAAGCTGAGCAAGTAATGCAAACCAAGTGTAACTGCTTATTTGCCATGTGGATTCTATAAAGTAATTCTATTCTTCTGTCTTTGATACAGTTGAAAATACAGGCCAACCATTTAAAATACTCATCTGCTTAAGATGTAAACATGAAATATTTTTAAATTTTGTAGAACCATAATGAAATATATAACTGCTGCAATTTCTAAAACTATTCTGTTAAACTCTCTATGCCATTCATTCATAACTTTATACCACAGTAAACAATTTTTAAGTGTTTGCTACAGAAAGTTACTTTGCATTCAACTTTGATGTTCCTGGATTGTGTGTTGTTATGCTGTGTTGATATTTATCTGTTGGTTGCCATGTGGTTGTATGTCTATACGTTACCATGAGATGTGTATATCTGTGTGCGGCAATGTAAGGGGCATAGTTTATTGTTTGAGTACATTTGTATGTTAACATATGGGTTGTTTGTGCTAACCTGTGTGGTTCATGTGCATCTGTTGCCATACACATGTACTCATTAGCCACCTTTCTGTTTGTTGTGATAACATCCTGACAAAAGCAAGAAAGGAAGAGATTATTTTGGATTATAGTTTTAGTACAGTCCATCATAGTATCAGGAATTTGAAGTATCAATTTATATTGTATCCACAGTCAGGAAGCATAGAAAGATGATGAACTCTGGTGTTAGGATTGCTCTTTCCTTTTTCTGGGGAGGAGGAATAACCCATGGAATGATGTCACCTACATCTAGAGTGGGTCTTCTTATTTTAACTAACCTAATTGAGATAATCCCTCATAGACATGCCCAGAAATTTATTTTCAAAGTAGTTTTAGATCCTGTTAAGTTGAACAATTCAGTTAATTCAACTTCTCAGTGTATACCTGTTGCAAGGAGAGCAAGCACTGCTTGTTCTTCCTGGCCGCCTGGCTAGCTTAGCCCCAAAATAACCACATGGAAACTGTATTAATTAAATCACTGCTTGGCCCATTAGCTCTAGTTTTTTATTGGCCAACTCTTACATTAATTTAGCCCATTTTCATCAATCTGTGTACTGCCACGTGGCAGTGGCCTACCAGGAAAGATTTGGCATGTCTGACTCTGGCGCCTCCTTGATGTCTCTCTCCTACTCCGCCTTTCTCCCAGCATTCAGTTCTGTCTTCCCTGTCTACCTAGGTTCTGCCCTATCAACTAGGCCAAGGCAGTTTCTTTATTCATTAACCAATGAAAGCAACACACAAACAAAAGAAACTTCTACACCATATACCTGTGTATGGCCCTGTGTATATATGTACATTCCTATATGTTACCTTGTATATGTATCTTTGTGTTGATATGTGCAGTATGTGCATCTGTTTTGCTATATTCATCTGTATATTGCCATGTGGATACAACTGTATGCTTTTGTGTTGGGTACATTTGTTTTTGTGTTCATCTATTACTGTGTTTGTGTACGTGGTGTTTCTGTTTCTGGGTGGCTATGTAGGGTGCATACATGCTAACATGTATATACATCTGTGTGTTGGGGTATGTGTGTGTGTTCCTGTGTATATGAATCTATGTATTGCATGTGGGTGAATATGTACATCTGTATGTAACAATATGGGTACAAGTGTGGATCTTTTTGTCTCCATGTGGAGTATATGTGTAAACCCACATATTTGCCTGCCTCTCAGTATTGGGATTAAAGAAGTGTGACACTATGCCAAGTTGTATGGTATCTGTTTCTGTGAATTGTTGTTCATGGTATGTGTGTGTGTGTAGTGTTTGTGTAGTGTATAGACATCTATGTGTTGTTTTATGACTGTATGTGTGTCTATGCTGTCATGTGAATGCATGTACATTCCTGTTTGTTTGTATCAGTTTACATTGCATCTGTACTTTGTGTTTTGTGCATGGGTGTGCGTTGGTGTGCTACTGCTTGGAGCATGTGAGAACATCTACATGTTGGCATAAGGAGTATAAAATTTGTTTGTATATCTTGGTGGTAGTCGTTTAGTATAGAGAATTTCTTGCTTTATTCACTTAATAGGTTTCCTAGAACAGATGTTAATGTGATTATACATTGAAAGTAGATGTCAAGAATTACTGTTAATGGTGGGTGGTGGAGTACACTTTTAATCTCAGCATTTAGGAGGCAGAAACAGGCAGATCTCTGAGTTCTGAGTTTGAGGTCAACATGGTCTACAGAGTGAGTTCCAGGATGGCCAGGACTACAGAAAGAAACCCTGTCTTGAACTCCCTCCCCCACAAAAAAGAATTGCTGTCAATAATGAATTGCATCTCACTGAGTGTACCTCATTTTACTCATAAGGGCATAGCTAAGGTAATTCTTATAGTCCTGTCTCTAGGTCTAGTCTCTGCAAACATACTTTTACTTTGAAGTGATTGTTATTTAATTGTAAAATAATAATTTCTTCAGTAATCTGGTAAGATTTAATTAGCATGGTTTAAATGCATGATAATTTTATCCTTAAAGTAAATGGCAATGTTAAAACACGTGTCTGAACATCATTGGAACAATTTCAGTCACAAAGTTATCAGACTGGGTTAGTTAATTTCTAATGCTAAATCAGTCTAACATAAGTATTTGCACTTTTAATACTTAAATATTTCCTGATGGCTGAAGACGACAACAGTGTTTTTAGGAAATAATCTTGGATGGCTGAATGATGCACAGTATTCATTTGTGGAGTTATTAACTGTTTTTGATCTTACAGTTCAACCACATGTGTTTCTTTTCGTCTTTCTTTCTTGCTTGCTTGCTTGCTTGCTTGTTTTCTTTCCTTTTTGTTGTTGTTTTAAGTCACAGTTTCTCTGTGTAGCTTTGGAACCTGACCTGGCACTAGCTCTGTAGAACAGGCTGGCCTTGAACTCACAGAGATATGCCTGCCTCTGCCCACCCCCCCAATGCTGGGATTAAAGGCATGTGCCACCACCGCTCGGCTCATGTGTTTCTTTCTAAGCAGAATTAAAGCTTTTGAATTTAGGAAAAGCCAAGAGGAATGTCTCAGTGATTTACATTGAAAATCAGCTTCTAAGTTTGAGGCAGGAGGATTTTCATGAGTTCAAGGCCAGTCTGGGCTAAGACAGTTAAAAGTCAACTTCTAAACTTACATAGGGTTCTGTTATGCCAACCAAGGTCTTTGGGGTCATTTGGATAAAAGTTAAAGTTGTGTCAATAACACAAACATATTTGGATTTTTGGTTTTTTTTTTTCATTTCAGATACTAAATTTTCTTTCCTTATATTTTCCACCATCCTGCTTAGGCTCTCTGGTACTGAGAACCTAGGTACATAGTGTATATTGTATGAGGTTTTACATACATACAAAATTTACATACTGCATTAGTAAATTTTGTGGGGTAGGAAGATATGTCTTTCTATATTAAACAGGTTGTCACCATCCTCCTGATTTCTGGAACTATAGTCCTGTTCCACTATATTTGGTCTATCTTCCATGCAATGAAGGTGTTTTTCTACATCCTAAGGTGAAGGAGATATTAAGCCTCTTACTTTCATAATTCATATGAAAGCTTTAGGAACTGGCATTATCCATCTATTGCTTCTGTTATCTATTTTAAATCAATCTGTTTGTTACCCCTTTAATATGAACTGATATTTCTAGTAGCCTAAAATTATTTTGTAGAACAAGATAGAGAAAAATAAAGTGAAACAATGGCATCCTAGATAAACACGTGTGTGTGTGTGTGTGTGTGTTTGTGTATGTGTGTGTGTGTGTGTGTGTGATGTTTAATCCCCAAGACAGAATTTTTTGTGATGCCCTGGCTGTTCTGGAACTTGTTCTTTAGACCAGGCTGGCCTCAAACTCACAGGACTGCCTCTGCTTCCTGAGAGCTGGGATTAATGATATACACCACTCTGGACAGCAGTTATTTATATTTTTAAAGCCATAGAGACAGTGAGTATAAGTTTTTTAACTGGGATTATTCAAAAGTTTACCTCCCTTTAGAGACATAGAAGAAAGTATTTGTGTATCATTGTTTCTTTGTTATTTTTATTGCTAAATTCTCTTGGAAAAAACAAAATATTTCTGAAGTTGTTGACTATTTCACTCAGAATCATTATGCTTTTCAAGTTTCAAAGTTCTGTTAATTAATGTCTGTAAACACAAATACAAACTAATTTGTTCTCCATATTCCTTCCACACAGCCCAAGCAGATTAATCTTCAAATATCATTTTTTGTTGCAAATCAGGCATTCCAGATCTAATTTAGGGGAAGGTTATTATGACCTGATAACTGAGAGTTCAAAGGCTCTGTGGGAGAAGTGGGGCTCCTCCAAATCCCATTCACAGCACCCTCTGGAATGCACTTATGCTCCCAGCAGATCTGCCTTATGGGGGGGAGGGAGAGAAAGGGAGGAGAGAGGGAGCTGGGGGAAGGAGAGAGAGAGAGAGAGAGAGAGAGAGAGAGAGAGAGAGAGAGAGAGAGAGAGAGAGAAAGAGAATCTTAAAAGAGTTCCTAAGTAAAAATTCTTTGTTGTGTGTGCGTGTCTTACTGTGCTTTTTCTATAGTGCTTTGTAGAGCTGAGTAGGGGCACTGAGAGTAGAAATCAAGATAGTAATGGGGATTTGCCATTGGTTAGGGAATCAAAGAGCTAAATCAGACAAAGGTAGGACTGATCCAGTGTAATGTTCCTCCTAATGTTGAGTGTGGTGATGGCACATGACTTTAGCCCAAGCATTGAGAGGCAGAAGGTGTCTCTGTGTTCTAGGCCAGCCAGAGCTATATAGCAAGAGCTATCTGAATCAGTTAATTTAAAGTGTTTTTTCTAATTTTCCAAATGTAAGCATGGACATCTGTAGGCAAGGTACCTGCTTATGCTTTCTTAACCTTCAGGTCCTTTTGTTCTCTGGGCTCACACTTGCTCTATTTCAAGAGTAGGCCCCTTAAGCCATCCCAGATCTCTTTTACAGCCACAATTCTTTATTAAGATCCTTGTTGCAACAACTTTCTATCAGGATGTGACTGTCTGTCAAATGTTCAGCCTCCCATAACATGGTCTCCATCTTTAGTTACACATTCCTGGATATCTGCAAAGGGATGCTTTGTTACTTGTTTTAAAACTAAAGAAGTAAAAAATCCCTGATGACTTAAACTGAAATTATTTGTCATTTCAACATGTTGTTTGGTTTTATTTTAACTTTTGTAGAAGGCAACCAGCTCTTGTATCTCTCTCTGGGCATCTTTCAGTTGCAGGTTCTAGAAGGAATAGGGCCAATGATGTAACTTTAACTCAACTTTGAGCATGAAAAATGGTAGTGGTTGGCTAAAAAGTAACTGGCTAACCAAGGTATTATTTGAGATAAAGTAGTAGGAACCAATGAATTTTCTTCCAAAATAGATACAGCCTTAGTTGCTACTGGATTACATTTTTATTCAGAATTAAGTTGGTGATGATGGTTGAAATTTTTCTATCACTTTACTTTTCTCATTTTTTCTACATCTCAAATACTCAACTATTCCCCTTTCTCAGGTCAAATGTAGCATTCATCACAAGTATAATTTAAATTAAATTACCTATTTTCTATATTCTTCATCATTCATATGTTTCACATTGCTGGTGTTTATTATTAGGTCTGCTCCAGCAGCTTACAGTGTCTAGCACAAAGTGGGTGCTCACAGCTGTTCAGTATGAAGTAATGTATCTGAGTATCATTTTCTAAGAAGTGATTGCCCAACCTTAATTTTATCACAGATCGTACTAATTTCACATCACTTTGAAATTAACTACAGTGCCGGTCATATTTCAAAATATAAATACTGTAATGGATAAGAGGAGTCAAACATACTGTTGAAATACAGATAAAAAAAGAAAATCTGACCTGTGTTTGATGTGGTAATGAGAACAGAGCAAAAAAGCCTAAGCCAACATTTTTATGAATGTCTTCTTTCTTTTTTGTTGAGATATGAATGCTTTCTATAGCTTACCTTCATGCATACCTTCAGTGTTCTTAGCTGTCAATATGAGATGTTTACAGTTCACAGTGATAGGACATACTCGTTTTGTTGTTGTTACAATGTCCGACTTGCTAAATTGTATTAATGTAGAATCAGCTTCTAGCCCTTATACTTCCAATTAAGTCATATTTTATGGATGTGTACAATGGAGTTTTATAATGTGTGAGGCAGTTGGATGATCCTTCTTTACTAGCCTTCAAATATAGAGCAGTGGTTGTTTTTACTTTTGATTTGATTAAACATGACTTGGTTTGTTGATCACAATCTAAGTAACCCCTTCTTAACACTGTTTTGCTATCTTGTGTTTTGTAAACCAGGTTGTCTCAAGTTCACAAAGATCTATATGCCTGCGTTCTTTTTAACACTGTTGATCCTTAGAACCACATTAGGGACTAAGACTTTCATTGTAAATGCAGCAGATTATGTCTTGTTCAAAAGTTGCAAATAATTTTAATTTTCTCTATTTAGTTCTTTTGTCATTATAATATCACTTTCAAAAAGAACTTAAAGTTCAAACTTATTTTTCTGTTTTTTATTTGTTTGTTTTGAGATGGTGTCTCATTATGTAGGTCTGGCTCTCCTGAAACTTTAAGTATCAGTGTGACATTTGCTTTCTCAAGTAGTATAAATAAACCTTTTAGGTACTACTAGAAAAAATCGAAATGTTTAATCATGTGAAGTTTTAAAGTTTTAAATTGTTTTAGTCTATCTTATTCCAGGTAATAAAAATATTTCTCATTCGCATAGTTCAGCTAAAGATACACATTTGAAGCTTCTTCAAAGTCCATTACCAGGATCTCTTAAAAATATGAGTATTCCTGGGAATTTTATTTTAAGGGTGATATACTTCATTGATTAAAAAAAGAAAAATGAAGAGCAGATTGGTCGCTCCACATCATCTCCCCCATAAGCTTCTGAAAATACAGTCTCTGTGCTGTCTAGTGTTCAGTGCTCTGTTGTTCCATGTGGAATGTCGTTTTGGAGCTCAACTGAGGAACTCGTCTACTTCCAAAAAGAATAAAATAAATGCAAAACGTTAGGTTCATTTTGGAAGAAGAGAGGTTTTAAAATGTAAGTATTTTCTGCAAGAAATAGTCAGTTGAGCTATGTTATTTAAAGTGGAATTTATGGCTTTTGCCTTACTATTTAGTTTCCAACCACATTAAAAAGGATCAAACTAAATGTTTCACTTAGTCTTTCTAACATCAGGGAACGGTTTAACTGACCAAAATAATCAATGTTTGACTCATTTCTAATAATAGGGTAGACAAGATGGCTTTAGATAAATTAGGTATACAAGAATTTATGGTTGTATGGTTTTGAGTTTTGAGGAAAAAAAACTCCCATAGCATGAATCCATAGAAATACCATGTTGATGGAGTAAACACCCAACAACCAAGGACTTTCAGTTATACTTCTTAAGTGCAGAAGTTCCTAGCAGTTTTACTTGTTATTGGTTAGTCTTTCTGAAAACCCATTTGCCACAAATATAGACATTAAGATATTAATACATTTACCATTAATACAGATTTTAATATATTGCATATTAAATAAAGAATAATGTTTTGATGCTTTTTAAACAGTAGTTACTATACTCTAGCAGAATTTTAGGCATATGTTTTAAAATTCAAATTATATTTTGCAATTTTAATATTATAGTCATATTAATCATTTTGTAACAAAACAGTGCTTCCTTATTATATATTTCAAATTTTATTTTCTCTCTTGATAAACATGGGTATTATTTTAGTTTGTTTTAGAAGTATCAGTCTTTGAATATCCATCTTCAGACATGTACCAAGCTAAGTGGAGTTTTGAGGTCAGCACAGTTCCTTTTATACATCAAAGGCAGTAGTTTGGAATGACAGAACTAAGAGAAAAACTTAGAAGATAGCCGACTTGTTTCTTAGATGAGGGTCCTGAGGCTAGCACAGATGTAACTAACTTGTCAACCAGGTCTCAGACCTGCATCTAAATTCAGAGACTGATCTCTGCAGTTGTCCTTATCAGTACCCCAGCTCTTGGGGCACATTGTAATTTTGTGACAAAGATTTGAATGGAGGGTGTTACTTAATTAGATTGCTTACAAGTGTGTACTATAATTAACTGGAAATACAATGGGGGGAGGCTTGTGGAAATACTTTTGTGACCTTCTGCAGATGACAGGAGGGTCCTCACTTGGATTTGGAGGATGTCAGAGAACAATTGCTTCCCAGCTGTAGATGGCAATGTATAACTAACTGGAAGGCACAACAGAAAAGCACATTAGCTAGAAGTGGTTACTGAAATGGATTCCTTTCTAAAACAGGAAAATGTTCTCTTTTCAGCTCCAGCACCCACGACAGCAGTGCCCTACATGGCAATCAAATGTGTGGATGTCCGTAAGAACCACCATAAGACAAGATGGCTAGTGCCTTGGGGACCCAACAAGTGTGAAAAGATCCGCGACATTGAGGAAGCAATTCCAAGGGAAATTGAAGCCAATGACATTGTGTTTTCTGTACACATCCCCCTCCCTTCTATGGAGATGAGCCCATGGTTCCAGTTTATGCTGTTTATCATGCAGCTAGACATTGCTTTCAAGTTGAACAACCAAATCAGTAAGTACCCTCACTACTTAGGTCACCTGTGGGAATTTCCTTCCTAGGAGTGTGAATGATGATGACAACTCAGGTATTAGCTGTTTGCTGCTTTCTGTGCACTGTCTGAGCCCTTTTTCTGAATCAGTTCATTTAATCTTCCAAATCCTTTGATGCAATATCTGGATTACTTCATTTTACATGTAGCTCACTTGGGTTCTGGTGAGATTGCCCACAGTCAGACCTATTGATCCCTTTCATTGTCTCCTGTGTTCATGTTTATGTCCAGATAAGTTAGTATAATAGAATGTTTATGAGAATTGGTTTAAGAGTGCTCCTGAAAGATATAAATCCCTGATTTAAAAGCTTGTATGTTGCTGTGTGGAGGTTAGAGAACAGTTTTAAGTGATAGTTTTCCCCTTCCTCTGTGGGATTCTGGGGACAGAACTCAGGTTATCAGGCTTATGCAGCGTCTTAGTTTACAATTCTGTTGCTGTGAAGAGATACCATGACTAAGGCAACTCTTAAAAGCAAACAAAAGACATTTAAATTGGGCATGGTAGCACAGGACTTTAATTCCAGCATCTGGGAAGCAGAGGCAGGAGAACCTATAAGTTCAAGGACAGCCTGGTTTACAGAATGAGTTCCTGGACAGCCAAGGCTATATGGAGACACCCTGTCTCAAAATCATGTTTAATTTGGGTTTTAGAAAGTTAGTCCATGATCATCATGACGGGAAGCAGACAGAAATGGGGCCGGAGCAATAGCTGAAAGTTACATCCATCCTGATCTGCCAACGGCAGGCAGATAGGCACTACCCTGGCATGAATCCCATCTCTAGGGACATACCTCCTTCAACAAAGCTACATCTAGTGCAACAAAGCCACACCTCATAATTCTTTTCAAACAGTTCCACTAACTGGGGACCAAGTGTTCAAGCATGTGAGCCTATGTTAGCAATTCTCATTCAAACCATCACATGCAGCAATTACTTTTACCTGCTGAGTCATTGAACTGCTCTCCGGCACCATTTATTAAAGTTCTACAATATTAAATAACTTATAAAACATCTCAACCACTTTTTGTGCAAAATTTGAATAAAATATATAATTAACCAAATAATTTTGAAGAATACGCAATTATATTTCAAAATATAAAAATAAAAGTCTTATTGCTGAAATTTAGCCCATTTTCTTTCTTTTTTTCCTACATCTTGGCTAGTGAAATTAAGTTCTTACAAAAGAATTTTATTTTAATCTTAGTCCCTGTGTGAAACATCTATAATGACCAACAGATCAGGCTTTACAATCAGAGTTCTCTCCATTGTGTTTGAAAGGTTTTTTGCAGCTCCCTTTCTTCTTCTTTTTCTTCCTCTTCCTCTTCTTCTTCTTCCTCTTCTTCTTCTTCTTCTTCCTCTTCTTCTTCTTCTTTGTTTTTGTTTTTGTTTTTTTTGAGACAGCATTTCTTTGTGTAACCTTGGATGTCCTGGAATTAGCTCTGTAAACCAAGCTGGCCTAGAATTCACAGAGATACCTGCCTATGCCTTCTGATTGCTGGGATTAAAGGCCTGCACCACCACCACCCAGTATAGCCTTATTTCTTAGAGCTGACATGCAAATATTTTCCCATTCTCAAACAATTTCATACTCTGAACACATCTAGAGACTTCTTCCATTAACATTCTTGCTCATGCTGCTGTTCTTTTATTTTTTCTTTTTAAGTGTTAGCAATAGAGCCCTGGGCCTCATGCATACTGGACACATGGTCTACCACTGAACCATATCTTAAGTCTCATCTCCTCTTGTTCTACCATTCTCATTTTCTCCTATTGAGGAAAGGCTCCTTGTGGAAAACCGGGTCATTCTTCAAGAAATTCCAGTTGTTACATGGCCTTAGTGCCTTCCCAGATATTTTCTCATTTCTTTCGTAAATGAACTCCATTGTTGGCTAAGCAATGTCTACTTTGACAATGTAGCACAACTGAATTATTCTATGTTTCCTTGGTAGATAAACTCCCTGGTTGTGATTGTGTTTATATGTTTTAAGCTGTAACTTTGTGTGTAGGAAGCTATGAATGAAAATATCTCTTGGATCAGATCATTCTCCTACAAAAAAAGGATACAAAGCAACTGATGGAGGTGCTTGCCACTTTTCTACTCCAAGACAATACTTTTGTTATTCAAGAAACATTTTAATAACCTGTGACACTAATTCTGGTGACAACTACTTAAATATTGCTTGCATGGTTAAATTATGGCTGAGATGTTTACAACTGACTGAAATGTAATGCATTGCTAGGAATGACAACTTGTTGCCATAGTAGTTATTATTTGCTGCAATACTTAGGTTTTTAAATCTTGGATCTGTTTATTAGGATGTGAGAAAAACTAGATCATTTTGACACTCTGACTTTTGTGTTGTGTAAAATGCCTGGCCTATAACTTATTTCATTTTCAGCATTAAAGTTATTTAGTAAAATACATCACAGCTTCTGGTAAGCTTATGTGAAAGTTTAGAAGTTGACAATCCATTCCTAAATTTTATTCCACTAAATTTATAAAAAGTTATTAAGTAAATACATGAATACAATTGCCTCAGCCTGTATAACATTACATTTATTTGTAAGCTCCCAGGGCTGATCACTTTGTATTGGATAACCAATTGAAGGGATCATCCCTGGGGAAGATCTTTTCTCCCAGTCTCAGCATTCCCCAGTTACCTATAGTTCTTTATCTAGCATTGAGACCCCATGACATTCTCCTTTTCTATGTTACTGTGTTCATTGGTACCCTCATTGTTCAGATTTCATTTAGGCAGCCATGTTGGTGATACTTCATGGGTATAGCCTCTTTGATTACTAGGAGATGCAATTTCACAGAAAAATCCTATTTCTCTGAGTCTTTCAATCTTTCTATCCCATCTTCTGCAATTATGTTGTAGATGTATCAGGACTGGGAACCATATGATCTCTTGCAATCTACATTTTGATCAGTTATTGTTTTCTGTAATATTCTTAATCTGTTGCAAAGAAAAGTTTCTGTGATGAAGGGTGTTGTGGTTTGAATAGGTGTGCCCCCCATAGACTCATGTATTTGAAAGTTTGGCCTATAGGAAATGATACTATTAGGAGATGTGTCCTTGTTGGAGTAGGTGTGGCTTTGTTGAAGGAAGTATATTTCAGTCTACTGCCTGTGGATCAAGATGTAGAACTCTCAGCTTTGCCCCCAACAACATGTCTGCATGTATGCTGCCATTCTTCTTGCCATGACAATAATTGACTAAACTTCTGAAACTAAACCAGCCCCAATGGCATGTTTTCCTTTATAAGAGTTGCTGTGTTCATGGTGTCTTTTCACAGAAATAAAATCCTAACTAAGACAGAAGTTGGTATCATGGACTGGGGTATTGCAATGATAGGACTGAACATGCTTTTGTTTAGAGGAATGTGAACTTTGGGAGTTGGCTTTAAGTAGGGTTTAATGGGCCATACTGGTAGAAGCATGGAAGACAGTGTGCTGAGGATGATTTGAGCAATGGGGGCCTGGCTCAAGAGGCTTCAAAGGAGAAGAATATTAACATGTGAGCTAGAGATCATTCTTGTGATATTTTGGTGAGGAATGTGGTTATTTTTTACTCTTTGTCTAACGAGTCTGTCTTTGTCTAAAGAGGCTAAAGTGAAGAGATTTAGGTCAATTCTGTGGGCAGAGGAAATCTCAGAATGACCTAGTATAGACTCTGTTGTATAGTTATTAGTGAAATACAAACTATACAGTTTGAGGAAAAAGAGGCACCAGGAAGTAGAATGGACATAAACCCTGTGTTCAAGGAGATAAACAGATTAAGAAATGGAAGAAAGGGAGTGGTGACTTGGGGCAAGGCCATACAAGCTTCCAACTTGTAAAAGAATTAAAGAACAGCTTAGGCCCTGTTGTGGGGTGGTCTTTCTGTACACTGTGAATATGTGTTGTTCTCATTTGTTGATAAATAAAGCTGCTTTGGCCTATGGAAAGGCAGGACAGAGTTAGGTGGGAAATCAGGAGAAGGATGTAGTCTGGGAGATGCCAGCCAGGCACCAAGGAACCAAGACATGTACAAAAGGAGGTAACAACCATGAACCACATGGCAAAGCATAGAGTAAAAAGTATGGGTTAATTTAATTGTAATAGTTAGCTAATAATAAGCCTGAGTCATCTGGCCAAACATTTATAAGTAATATTAAGCCTCTGAGTGATTATTTGAGAACTGACAGGCTGGAGAGAAACCTCCAATTTCAAATGGCATAGCAAAGTGAGGCTCTTGAATTTCCAAAGGACCTGAGAAAACTTTAAAAAAAGGAGCCAGCTCCTTTAAGAGTTTTTGCAGGACACTGAGCTCTTGAGCAGCTAGTATGTTAAACTAAGAAAAAAATGCCTACCACAGTACAACTATCAGCATTCTAGAGCTCTAGGAAAGGTTTAATGCAGTTCTCATTTATGAGCTTTCGGCTAGATTTTACAACCCAGGAAGTTGGTAGAACCAATCACCAAAGCCTCAGGCAGAGGTCCACACTGCTTAGCAGTTTAAAGATTTGCTCACAAAGTCAAAAAAGGCTAAAAGATACAGGTAAAAGAGGTCCAGATTAAAAAAATTCTAAACCCATTCCAGTATGTTTTCTAATGTGCATAGGCTTAAGAAAGAAAAGGCATCAACAGTTATAGAAAGGAATACATAGTTAAAAAATAATATAATAAAGTCTTTGAAGAGAGAAATAAAATAATAAACATTACATAATAAGCTGTATAAAGATGGAAAATACACAGGAAGTCTGGATCCTGTATGTTATTGTGTTAATTTTGAATTTTTTTATGACTGATGGGCAAGAGACAGCTTCTGGGAGACATGAGACAGTTTCAGGGAGACACGGGTTTGAAAGCCTGACAAAATATACCAATATAAATATTTTTAAAACACCTTAACTTTAAAATAGAAGTCAAAAACTATATTTGTAAAATGGAACTTAAAAGATGCATTGTTTTAGAGAAGTGGTTTTGCTTTTGTTTCCACAGAAACAAAATTTTCATTTCCAGATGGATCAGGTTTGATAAAGGGAGACCTCCTGAACCTTGACAGGTGATATCTATCAACAATCAATGTTGTAACTGGTCTTTCCAGGACTTGGCCATTAACTCAAATTTCCTCAGGGTCCCCATATGATCATCAGCATCCACCAATCAACAGGAAGTAGTCTAGAGAACTATACTGAAATTCCCAAAATATTGTTTATAAATGTTTGTTTTCATTTAACGGGGGTTGATTATAAATTGTTATTGATCACCGTCAATCTCTTTCTTAAAGAAGAAAGGGAGATATTATGTAGAAATTATAAGAGGAAAATGAATCAACTTTTATTTTAAACAGCTATTAATCTCAAAATATTTTACACTGGTATGGATTTTAGTTTGTTAATGTAAATTTACATTTTGTTATACTGTATGTATATTTCTATTCTTGTTTAAGATATTATGTTTATGCAGCTCATTTAAAAATATTATATATGATTTAAAAATGTAATTTAATAGTCTTCTATAATAATCAAACTTGTAGCCATATTAGGTTTTTTAGGAATACAAAGATATATTTCAATTAGATAGGTTATCTTCAAACACCTCAAAGATCCATGGATTATGGCATTTAAAATGTTTTAAGAACTTAAGACCTTTCTTGACAGAGAGATATGTCTGCTCCTGGAAGCACCAATTACTTCAAAGAAGATGATGGGCATCAAAGAAACTCATTATGGAGTTTGCTTTCAATGTGGCAAGGCTAGTCATTTGGGCAAGAAACTGTTCTTGCCTGGACTGCTTGACAGTATGCTCTATAAACTGAACATGCAGGACCCACAGAAAAATGATTTCTAAACTTTGCCAAAACAAGGCAGGATGGTCCTTCAAGTTCTTGATTCACAGAAGAAACTGGCAGAAATTCAGCAGGACACAGAAGAAAGTGACTGATGAACTTTGCCAATATAAGTAGGATAGTCCTTCAAATACTCTAGGCATGTTGGCTGAAGATGAATGTCCCAGCATTATAAAAGAACAGATGTCTCTGTCATTTCTAGAGTTTTGGAAGTTGCCTGCAATGTCTTGTTTATTCAGGTAATATTATATCCTTCTGGGATCTTTGATGTAGTTGAAGACTAAATAGTTGTAATTATAGTTTTCCTTAGTTACAATAAAAGATAAATTAGATATGAAACTTTAGGCTCACAAAGAGAGAAGATGATAGAGTATTTTCTTTAATTTTGCCAAGTACAAATAGACTAGATATTGTAACTATAATTCTTTCCTGATAACTGTTGTGTTATATGTAATTTTACTATGTCAAAGTAAAAACCTTCCTTTTTGACTAAATAGAAAGAGGGAAATGCTCTAGAATAGTCTTTTTGTGCACTGTGAATATGTGTTGTTCTTATTGGTTGATAAATAAAGCTGCTTTGACCTATGGAAAGATAGGATAGAGCTAGGTGAGAAATCCAAGCATAGATACAGGAGAAGGGTGGAGTCTGGGAGGTATCAGCCAGGCACTGAAAAAGCAAGAAATGCAAAAAATGAGGTAACAGCCATGAACCATGTGGCAAAGCGTAGATAAAAGTTATGAGTTAATTTAAATGTAAGCCTGAGCCATCTAATCAAGTATTTATAAATAATATTAAGCCTTTGAATGGCTATTCAAGAACTGGCAGGTGGGAGAGAAACCTCTGATTACAAGGTCAAAATGTAGTGGTGCATATCTTTAATCCCAGTATTCAGAAGACAGACTGGTGATATCTGAGTTTGAGGCCAATCTGGTCTACATATTGAGTTTCAGGACAGTCAAGCTTATGCAATAAAGGAAACTGTTTGAAAACAGAAAGTCAGAGAAGATATAATTGAATGAGGGGCCATGTTCCAGCTCTAGTAAGCAGTAGAACTTGACAACTTTGGCCATGTGGTTCTGACTGTAGAGTCAAGGATAGAATAAATGGGCTATGGAATCTCTCTCTAGGACTAAGGACAGCCATCAAGGCCAGGCATACATGAGGGGTGTCCCTGAATGAAGGCCTAGAGAGACCATTGCATGAAGCTGTGAAGGTAAAGTCTGGATTGTTTTGGAGACCTCAACATGTTGAAGATGCTGAGTTGTAGGATACCTTCCAAGGAAAGCTGCTAACAGGGAGCGGAACTAGTCCAAGAGAAAGAAGTATGTTGCAGTCAATAAAGTTGAATGGAGTTGGAGAAGTGAAGTGTGCTTTGGTGTCAAACATGGAGATAGAGAGTTTGGAGTTTGGCCAGCTGGTTCTAGGTCTCATGTTGGTCCAGTATTTCCTCACTATGCTCCTTTCCCTACCCTTTTGAATTGTAATGTACATTCTGTGCCATTACATATTGAAAGTATGTGATCTGGTTTTGATTTTGTAGGCTAGTTAAGAGATTGCATGAATCTCTGAAAAGATTTTGTACTTTGGACTTTTAAACATTATTAATACTGTGAATTGTTGGTGAGGGGTTTCTGTCCTGCCCAGGTTTCCACAGTCATTAAGTCCCAAAGAAATCACACAGAGGTCTACATTAACTATAAACTGATTGGCCCATTAGCTCAGGCTTTTTATTAACTCTTATAACTTATATTAGCCCATTATTCTTGTCTATGTTAGCCACATGGCTCAGTACCTTTTTCAGCAAGGCAGTCACATCTTGCTTCTTGGGTGTCCGGGTCATGACTGCAGAGGAATCGGCTTCCTCCTTTCCAGAATTCTCCTGTTCTCATTGACCCGCCTCTACTTTCTGTCTGGTTGTCCCACCTATACTTCCTGCCTGGCTACTGGCCAACCAGCGTTTATTTAAAATATATTTAATATTTAAATATTTAATATATTTAAAATATAATTGACAGAATACAGACCATGGTCCCACACCAGTGACTGTGGGAACCTTTGGAGTTGTATTTTTCATCATGTTTTGGCCATAAGGGAGTGGAATGTGGTGGTTTGATAGGTATGGCTCATATACACTCATGTGTTTGAATGCTTGGCCCATAGGAAGTGGCATTATTAGGTGTCACCTTATTGGAGGAAGTGTGTTTCAGTCTTTCTACTGCTGCCTTTGCCTCCTCCAGCACTATGTCTGCCTGCATCGTTCCATGCTTCTTGCCATGACAATAATGGACTAAACCTCTCAAACTGTAAGCCAGCCCCAATGAAATGTTTTCCTTTACTAGAGTTGCTCTGATCATGGTGTCTCTTCACAGCAATAAAACCCTAAGACAAAGGGTAAGAACTAAACTTATTTGTGTATAAGGATGCACATCTAGAATGCAGTTGGGAATTCTGCTGGTTTAATAAAGTGGAAGTTGTGGGTTCTTCTCCTAGATCTGTGACCTCACAAACTTAATGTATTTGATAGGTTTCTATTAGTAGGTATGTTTTCCCTCTTGTTGAACTGGTCTTAAGTCTAATTAGAGAACTGTTGCTTACCACTAATGCATGAATGCCACTATTGTATGTATGCTATGGCTGCTCATTGTTTTGGTTAATGTCATGCTTGAGTAAAACTATTGGTTGCTTCCCCCTTTGGAATCTTGCATGTCATTTTCTCTTACCATGAAAGCTAATCCTTAAGGAGGAGGCTTTCAGGTAATATCATCTCAGGTCATATCCTGTGTCTGAAACGCATAGTGTCTTTAGCAATACTTACATTCTACCTTAGGAAATCAGTCAAAAGCAAAAATATAAAATATTTTGGGAGTCTTTTGTACAATCCTGACCAATAACTCAAAAGGGGGACTTCTCATGCCTGGTATTGGAGTTTTGCATCTTGGGGGAGAACATGAGCACATTTCTTGAGAAAATGGTAATTGGAATATTATTACTGTATTAGTCAAGGTCCTCTAAAGGAGCAGTACTAACAGAATATATACACACATATGCATATATACTTACATATGTATTCTAATAAATCCCCTTTAAGTATCTCTTCTATTATCTACTCCTGCCCTCAAGTTGAAAAACAAAATCTAAAATTCATCAGCTAGATCCCAAGGATTTAAATTGAATTGTTTGAAGAATTGGGTAAAAATTAGGTAGGCTGCCATTATAGAGAATAAGTTGAAAGGGTAACCTTTCTAAATTTGTGTCAACCTGTATGCTTCCTCCAAACTAAACTAGTATTGAGACTTTACTAATTTGAATAAGTATAATTGATGTGGAACATAAAGTACATAAAATCATGGAAGAAGAGTACTTTTTGATTTTCTTTCCTGTGGGAATTGTCAGGCACATTTATACAGACAAGCCTTCCTTTGAAATTAGCCACTGGGTACATGTATGTACTGAAATTAGCCATTGGGTACATGTATGTACTGAAATTAGCCATTGGGTACATGTATGTACTGATAGGAGGTTGGTTTTGTTTTATGTGAGTGTGGATATTTTATTACAGGTTAAGCATCATTCATAAAATTCAAAATCATAAAAATAAAAAAATCTAAAACCTTACTGACAACATGATGCTATAAGTAGAGAATTTCTCATATAACCTTATGTGTCAAATTACAGTCAAAATAGAAGATAACTAAATATTTGTATAAAATTTTAGGATATGCATGTATGAAACACATGAGTTTCATGTTAGACTTGTCTCCTATCTTTAAAATACATCATTACATATATTAAAATATTGACACATATTAAAAAAGAAATTCAAACACTTTTGGTTTGAAGTATTTTGGTTAAGGAATATTCAATTTATATATAGTTTACACTTTGGTATATCTAGTCTCTCAACTTCCTTCTAGTTAGTTACCCATTGGCTTGCTGGTCAGTTTTACACTGTACAGGTTGGTATTATTTATGAGTGATTCATAAAATTCATTACTTAACAGCATCCATTTTCTTGTAGACTTTAAGTATCAATTCTGTGAGTAGAGTTCAAGAACAAACAGAACCCCTCACATTCAATACTGATGTTAGGTCATGTTTTCTTTTCTTTCTTTTTGGTTTTTAGAGACAGGTTTTCTCTGTGTAGCTTTGCCTGTCCTGGAACTTACTCTGTAGACCAGGCTGGCCTCAAACTCAGAGATACCCATACCTCTGCCACCTGAGTCCTGGGATTAAAGGCATGTTCCACCACCACCTGGCTGGGTCAATTTTCCTCTAAGCATTTTTGGTGTAAGGATTTGTGGATTTGGTTTTTAAGTGAATGCTTGATCCCATTAAATTAGTTTAATTTACCAGATAAAGAAACTTTTAACTCAGTGATATCTGAACACTGTCCACGAAGCTGGCTGGGTCCAGAGTAGAATCTCCTTAATGTACACAAGTACACTACATGTCAGTAAGTCTGCCCCCAGACAGTGGCCTTTTAATATTCTTGGACAGAAGTCGCACTGTCCTATCTGAAATGTTATGTCTACATATTTAAAAAATCCCCCAACCTATAATTTAGGGAGAAAACTGTAGTCTCAAATATAGACTAGGTGGTGGGCTGGGTCTATTTAGAGTTTCACAGCTCTGGGTTACCCACATTTCTCCTTTTTTTTTTTTTAGTTTAGAATGTAAATGAGGAAATTCTGTTTTCATCCATAGTGAGTGTATCTTGTTTAAAACACAAGCCTAACTATATAATTAAATAATGAGAGTTAAAGAGGGAGGGAACTCTGATTGAGTCAGATTTATTAACAGGTGCCAATCAATAAAGTACACTCACAATACAGAATGAAGCTGCTGCCACTACAGATCCAGCTAATATACTTTCGCTGTTTCAGCTGATCCCGCTGTTTATTCCAAAAGGGAATGAGAATCAAGTCGCCAGCCGCACATTTTCCTGTGGCTTACTGCTAGCTGCCTACACTGCACCCTCGCCTTTCATTTGTGTATTTGGGTCATGCCACCCCATAGAAGACCATGTCCCTTGGGCTGAGCCTTTCCAATACATTTGGCTGTAGTCAAATTCCCACTACAGGGAGTAATAGAGCTGACAACATTACAGGTTGAGTAATGGGTCCCTATATAGGGAAAGCATCTTTGTGCTTCTATATATAATTTTGGGTCATCTTGTCAGCTTATATATGCCGTCTGTTTGTGGAATTTAACATGAGGTTCCTTTGTAAAGAAAAAGTTGGAGGTAAAAAAAATTTGATGAAAATTCAGGGTGCTCTATATTGGAAAAAGAATAAACTACCCCTTACCTCAAAGCCCAAAACCACAGACTGCCAACATCTATTTTCTCTCTGCATTCTAAGCTACAAATTACTTTCAATTTCTCTTTACTTTTGTGAGTTAGCAGTAATGATGTCAGTAGAAGGGGTACTGGTAATTTTTTATTTTTAAAAATTTTTTCCTTTTATTGAATAGATTATTTTCTCACAGAATATATGAACTTGATTGCAGTTTCTCCTCCCTCTCCTCCCAGTTTCTCCCTCCCTCCCCTCCCACCCAGATCTGATCCCTTTTTGTCTCTCATTTGAAAAGAATAGGTTTCTAGGAGAAAACAACAAAACATGACAAAATAAAATGTAGTAAGATACAACAAAGACAACCGCATCAAAGTTGGACAAAGTAAATCAATATAAGGTAAAGAGCCCAAGAGAAGGCAAAAGAATCAGAGATCCACTTGTTCATATACTCAGTAGTTCCATAAAACACTCAATGGAAAGCAATAATATATATACAAAAGACCTGGTTTAGACCTGTACAAGGCCTGTGCTTGCTGCTTCAGTTTCTGTGAGCTTACATGAGCTTTACTCCGTTGATTGAGAAGTCCTTTTCCTCCTGGGTTCCTCCATCCCCTCTGGCTCTTAAACTCTTTCTGCTTCCTCTTCCCTAGTATTCCCTGAGCTCCAAGGGAAGGATTGATAGAGACATCCCATCTATAACTGAGTATTCCAACATCTTTGTGTGTGTGTGTGTGTGTGTGTGTGTGTGTGTGTGTGCGCGCACGCGCGCACGCGCGCGCATGCATGTGTATGTGTGTAATGTCTGGCTGTGGTTCTCTGGATTTGTTCCCTTTGGCTACAGAAGGAAATTTTTTTGATGATGTTAGAAGAGAGCATTGATCTGAGAGTATAGCAGAATATCATTATGAGTTATTTTATCACTACTTTTTTTTGAACCCTTTTTTTATCCAATTTTTCTGGGCTATCTAGTCTTTGGTTATTGGTTACCCAAGCAGTGTTGAATATGGGTTCCATCACGTGGAATGGGAGTTAAGTCAAATCAGACATTGGTTGGTTATTCCCACAAGCTTTGTGCCACCATCGCGCAAGCATAGTTTGCAGGCAGGACAGCATTGTATAATCAAGTTTTAGTGGCTAAGTTGTTGTACACATATCTTTTCTTTTGGTAGCCTGCAGAGTGTCTTCCCCATGAAAGACACTAGAGTAGACAGGTGAAGTTCTGTGTAGAAAGCAGCTCGACCTCTCCATGTTTGATAAGTTGTGTGGTTGTCGTTTTCAGCAATGGGGCTTTGATGACAGTCTCTAGGCTGTTTGGGTATTTCCATGGGACTACTTTATCCAACAACTCAATTGGACATAACCCAGTTGTTTGGTGACAACAGATGGCCAGTTGGGACTTATGTTGTTGGGGTTTCTGTTCTGCCCAGTTCCCACAATTGTTAAGTCCCAAAGAAATCACACAGAGGTCTACATTAACTATAAACTGATTGGCCCATTAGCTCATTCTTCTTATTAACTCTTATAACTTATATTAGCCCATTATTCTTGTCTATGTTATCCATGTGACTCGGTACCTTTTTTATTTTTATTTTTTTCCATTCAAAAAAATATAAATTTTACCTTTCTTCCTCTTCTCCCAGTCCTCTCCCGCTACCCCCACCCCTCCTCCCTCCCCCTTCTTCCTTAAAAGAGGGCATGGTGCCCGGCCCTGTTGGAAGTCCAAGGCCCATGCCCCTCCATCCCGGCACACATCCTGGTGTGCATCCAAAAAGATTAGGTTCCCAAAAAGATAATACATGCAGAAGAGATAGGTCCTGGTGTCATTGTTGATGGCTTCTCGGTCCGCCCCCATCGGCCGCCACATTCAGAGAGTCTGGTTTGATCATATGCTCATTCAGTCCCAGTCCAGCTGGATTTGGTGAGCTCCCATTAGTTCAGGCACACTGTCTCATTGGGTGGACCAGCCCCTCTCGGTCCTAAGTTCCTTGCTCATCTTCTCCCATCTTCTGCTCTCTGGCTGGACCTTGGGAGCTCAGTCCATTGCTCTGATGTGAATGTGGGTCTCTGTCTCTATCTCCATCCATGGTGATGATCAAGATATTCATCAATGTGACTATGGGACAATGCTAGTTCAGGCACCCTCTCCTCTACTGCCCAAGTACCTAGCTGGGGACATCCCCGTGGACACCTGGGATCCCCTTTAGAGCCAAGTATCTTGCCAATCCTAAAATAACTCCCTTAATGTAGACATCTTATTCCCTTCTCCAATATCCACCTTTCCTCCATCTCCACTCTCCCACTCCCCTAAGCTCTCCCCAGTCCTTCTCCCTTCTCCTTCCCCCTCTCCCC
>PVIU01005236.1:0-21157 GCA_004026605.1 Ondatra zibethicus | reverse complement strand
AGTGTCCTTTGTATTATGGCTAGGGTTCACTAATGAGTGAGTACATGCCGTAATCATCTTTCTGGGTTTGGTTTACCTCTCTCAGGATAGTGTTTTCTATTTCCATCCATTTGCATGCAAAATTCAAGATGTCATTGTTTTTTTACCGCTGAGTAGTATTCTAATGAGTATATAATCCACACTTTCTTGATCCATTCTTCCATTGAGGGGCACCTAGGTTATTTCCAGGTTCTGGCTATTACAAATAACGCTGCTATGAATATAGTTTCACAAATGCTTTTGTAGTATGATTGGACTTCTCTTGGGTATAATCCCAAGAGTGGTATTGCTGGATCCTGAGGTAGGTTGATTCCCAATTTCCTGAGAAACCGCCACACTGATTTCCAAAGAGGTTGCACAAGTTTGCATTCCCACCAGCAATGGATGAGAGTTCCCCTTACTCCACATCCTCTCCAGCATAGGCAATCGTTGGTGTTTTTGATTTTAGCCATTCTGACAGGTGTAAGATGATATCTCAACGTTGTTTTGATTTGCATTTCCCTGATTGCTAAGGAAGTTGAACATGACATTAAGTGTCTTTTGGCCATTCGAACTTCTTCTGTTGAGAATTCTCTATTCAGATCCTTACCCCATTTTTTAATTGGGGTATTTAGAATTTTAATGTCTAGTTTCTTGAGTTCTTTGTATATTTTGGAGATCAGACCTTTGTCTGATGTGGGGTCAGTGAAGATCTTCTCCTATTCAGTAGGATGCCTTTTTGTCTTAATGACTATGTCTTTTGCTTTACAGAAGCTTCTCAGTTTCAGGAGGTCCCATTTATTGATTGTTGCTCTTATTGTCTGTGCCCTTGGGGTTTTACACAAGAAGTGGTCTCCGGTGCCCACGTATTGCAGGCTACTTCCCACTTTCTCTTCTATCAGGTTCAGTGTGGTTGGATTTATGTTGAGGTCTTTAATCCATTTGGACTTGAGTTTTGTGCATGGTGATAGATAAGGAACTATTTTCATTCTCCTACAGGTTGACATCCAGTTCTGCCAGCACCATTTGTTGAAGATGCTTTCATTCTTCCATTGTATAATTTTAGCCTCTTTGTCAAATATGAGGTGTTCATAGGTTCGTGGATTAATATCTGGGTCTTCTATTTGATTTCATTGGTCAACATCTCTGTTTTTTATGCCAATACCAAGCTGTTTTCATTACTGTAGCTCTGTAATAGAGTTTGAAGTCAGAGATGGTAATGCCTCCAGCAATTCCTTTATTGTATAGGATTGTTTTGGCTATCCTGGGCTTTTTGTTTCTCCATATAAAGTTTATTATTGTTCTCTCAAGGTCTATGAAGAATTTTGTTGGGATTTTGATGGGGATTGCATTGACTCTATAGATTGCCTTTGGTAGAATTGTGTTTTTACTATATTGATCCTACCAATCCAGGAGCATGGGAGATCCTTCCATTTTCTGGAAGGATCTTTCTTAAGACTTATATTAGCCCATTATTCTTGTCTATGTTATCCAGGTGACTAGGTACCTTTTTCAGCAAGGCAGTCACATCTTGCTTCTTGTGTGGCTGGTCGTGGCTCAAGAGGAATGAGCTTCCTTCTTTTCAGAATTCTCCTGTTCTCACTGACTTCCTGTCTGGTTGTCCCATCTATACTTCCTGCCTGGCTACTGTCCAATCAGCATTTATTTAAAATATAATTGACAAAACACAGATCATGGTCCCACACCTCTTCTCCCTCTTTTTTATATATATATAAAAAAAGAACATCCATAGTCTATTTTTTTGGGAATGTGGGCATAGTTTTCCAGATTACTTCCTGCTGGTTGGGGGTGCTGATAATCTTGTGGGGAGCTAAAGAAAATTTAGAGTTATGATCAAGTCCTGACTGGAGTATCCTGTGAGGCTTGATCATCTCAGGTAGCATCTTTAATCTGTTCTGGATGTAGAACTCAGACATCTGGGCCATCTGTTTCTACTGGATATCTCTCAGGTGGTCTTCCTTGATCAAACCTGATTTTTCTTAACTCAGAATAAATCAACAGTTTCTCATTTTCTGTGGAAACAAAAGCAAAACCTCTTCTCCAAAGTAACATATCTTTTGAGGTCAAGGTATTTTCAAACTACCTATCTTGGATTACTTCAACAGCATTTATAAACAAATATCTTTTAGCAGCTGTTGCTCCTTCCTCAGCATTCAAACAATTTAAAGAGAGCATAATAACATACAGTATCCAGATTCTCTGTGTATTTTTCATCTTTACGTGACTTTATTTTAACCTCTATTTCTTTTATTTTTACTTTTAATTTTTGGCTTTTTGAGATAGGCTCTTTGTGTATTGTTGGCTATCCTGTAACTCCCTCTGTAGACCAGGCTTTCCTTGAACTCACATATATCTGCCTGCCTCTTGCCTCCCGAGTACTGGGATTAAAGGTGTGCGCCACCACACCCAACTACTCTTTTTTTTTTTAAAGAACTTTCTCCTTTTTTTTTCTCTCCCAAGCCTGCATATATTTTTAACACACTGTAAACCATTTACAGGTTTTCTTCATCTTTGAATCTCTCTTTACTTTATCTCTCTCTCTCTTTTTCTGACCACATGAGTCTTTACTTTGCTAAGCAATATGGGTAGGATTAAAGCCATGGCTTTAATGGCTAGATCCAGCCCATTCTTTAGCTTTCTGAGATTTCAGCCTCATGGTGGAAGTACCGGCTGTAGCCATGTTTATTGCCACAGCTCCATGGCGTTTCAAGGTCCCTGCCAGCAAGTAAGCTGTAGCAGTATGCTCACAAGCCACACTCAAATGCTCTGTAGCCAGAACTCCTGCCTGAAAGAGTCAGAGTTTGCACTGGCAGGACAGCCCAGAAAGCCGGCATTTTAAAAAGGCATGGCTTTTTTTCCTGCTACAGATAAAAACCAAAAAGCAAGCAATCAGCTTTTCATTAACATCATTTAAGCATTTCATGGCAGGACCTCTTAAAAGAGCTGCAATGTTTTGCAGCTATAGCTGAGTCAGGAAGCCTCTCTTAAATGAGATCGCTTGCCTCAAGCAAGCAGAGCCCATCTGAGAAAATGTTGCTATCAATAAACTGTGCTTAACTCTATTTTTTTTTTGTCTAGAATTACTTCCCAAGCTCTGTCAGGCTTTATGTGGATGCAGTCGTCCACATGTTAGGCACCATTTGCTGTTGGGGTTTCTGTCCTGCCCAGTTCCCACAACTGTTAAGTCCCAAAGAAATCACACAGAGGCCTACATTAACTATAAACTGATTGGCCCATTAGGTCAGACTTCTTATTAACTCCTATAACTTATATTAGCCCATTATTCTTGTCTATGTTAGCCACATGGCTCAGTACCTTTTTCAGCAAGGCAGTCACATCTTGCTTCTTCTGTGGCTGGTCACAACTCCAGAGGAATGGGCTTCCTTCTTCCCAGAATTCTCCTGTTCTCATTGACCTACCTCTACTTCCTGTCTGGTTGTCCTGCCTATACTTCCTACCTGACTACTGGCCAATCAGCATTTATTTAAAATATAATTGACAGAATACAGACAATAGTCCCACACCAGACTTCTTCCTCTTTTTTTGGCAGCTTCATTAGGGTTGCCTTTTTATATTTTAGGAAATTTCTACTGCACTAGGTTTCTATACCACCCCTTAAATGCCCCTCAATTCATCGCCTGAAAATTTCATGGCATTATTTTTAACAGCTAAGTAACACTCCATTGTGTAAGTGTACCACATTTTCTTTAACCATCCTTCTATTAAGGGAAATCTAACAGTTCCTGAATTTTGTGACTACAACAGCAGTAGACATGGATGAGCAAGTGTCCTTTATGTAATGGCTAAGAGTGGCTTACCTGGATTCTTTTTTTTTTTCTTTTTGCCTGTTAAAAATATTTTTTATTTACATGTATGTAAGTATATGCCCTGTGGTGTCCTTGAAGGCTAGCTAGAGTTACAGGGAGTAGTGGCTGAGGAACCTGCCTGACTCCAATTTTGAAAGCAGCTGTCATTATGCTGTATTATTAAAATTAACTTTTTAAAAATACTTACACTTCCTCCCCTTCTCCCAATCCCATTCCACTACCCCCTGCCCCTCATCCCTCCCCCTGCATCCTTAAGAGAGGGCAGGGTACCCTGCCCTGTGGGAAGTCCAAGGCCCTCCCCCCTCCATCCTGGCCTGGAAAGGTGTGCATCCAAATAGACTAGGGTCCCAAAAAAGCCAATACATGCAGAAGAGAGAGGTCCCCATGCCATTATCGGTGGTTTCTCAGTCTGCCCCCATTGGCAGCCACATTCAGAGTCTGGTTTGATCACATGCTCGTTCAGTCCCAGTCCAGCTGGATTTGGTGAGCTCCCATTAGATCAGGCATACTGTCTCAGTGGGTTGACCAGTGCTTACCTGGATTCTTGAGGAAGACTGATACCTGTAAACAGAGACTGCGTGTTCGTTTCCCGACTGTTGGACCTGAATAATCACACAGAAACTATATTAATTACAACACTGAGTGATAGCTTAAGTGTGTTTCTAGCTAGCTCTTACATCTTAAATTAATCCATTTCTATTAATCTGTGTATCACCACTAGGCTCTGGTCTACCAGTAAGTTTTAGCATCTTTCTGCTTTGACAGCTACATGATGTCTCCCTGACTCTGCCTTCTTTTTCTCTGTATTCAGTTTAGTTTTCCCACCTAGCTCTATTTTGCCCTGCCATAAGCCAGAACAGCTTCTTTATTAACCAATGGTAATAGAACATATTCACAAAATACACATCAGATATCCCACCAGCAATGTAGGAGTGTCCCTCATATTCTACATCATTGTCAGTATGAGGTGTCACTTGTGTTATTGATCTTAGCCATTCTGAGAGGTATAAGATGGAATCTCAAAGTAGTTTTGATTTCCATTTCTCTAATGGCTGAGGATATTTAACATTTGTTTAAGTTTTTATCAGCCATTTGATATTCCTCTGTTGAGAATTGTCTGTTTAGACTTGTACCCCATTTTTAATTGGATTATTTGTTTTATTTTTGTCTATTTTCTTGAGTTCTTTATGTATTTTGCATATTAGTCATCTATCAGATGTGGAGTTGGTAAAAATCTTTTTCCATTCTGTAGACTACTGCTTTGTTTGACTGCCAGAGCTTTTCGTTCTCATTAAGTCCCATTTATTAATTGTTAATCGTTGTGCCTGTGATAATGGTATTCTGTTCAGAAGTTCTTCTCTGTGTCAGTGAGGCAGTGTTACTTTTCACTTTTTCAAATATCAAGCTCTGTGTATCTAATTTTATGTCAAAGTCTTTGATCTATTTGGAATTAGTAATTCTTTGAAGGAATTACTTTCTGTTTTTAAAATTGTTTGGTATAGTTTGTTTATTTCAAATAATTGCCCAGTGATATTATCTTCTTTACTGACTTTTTTTGAAGGGAAAGCTTGAGACAGGGTCTTTCTCTAACCCAGGCTGGGCAGAAATTCTGAAGCCCATGATACCCTTGACGTCGCAGAAATCTCTCTGGCCTAAGACTGCTGAGTTTTGTGATTACAGGCATAATCTACTATTTTATTCATGGGATGCTTTTGTGCCAGAGTTCCTGATGACAGTCTGTTGTCAGCCATTGACTTCAGTTTTATACTCTCCTGTTCCTAGATATGTTTAAATTTTCTCTCTGAGTTTCCACTACCCCAAATGGTTGAGTAGTTTGTCAAATGATTAGCTACAGATGATCAAACTAAGAAAGGTCATTGACTCATGAATTATGAATCTTGAGAGAAATTTGTGCCTAGCAGTTCTAGACGTCCCTTCGTAATCATTTAATCTAGACAATACTGAGGGTTAGCTAAGCAGGCAACATTCACTATGTGATCATGAAGAAATCACACTTGACTGGCAGAGAAAAAGAAGCAGTTGGAGAAGAAAATGCAGATCTGTAATGTATTTATGATAAGTTATAGGGATAATTTTACTCTCAACATTATTTTCTCCTGATTACTGTGCTTTCAGCTTGTGAGCCCTTTATTTTTCTAAGATAATGTTGCATCCTCCTAGGTATATACTTAAGCTACTATAGTATAATATATACATATATGCAATCATATGTATTTGTTACAGGCCATATAAGGCACATATTTATTATATGTGTTTATTATAGGCTATATGGCTATTTTATATATATATATATATATATATATATATGCATAGATAGGTATAGTACCATAGATGATATTCTGTTACTTGCAACCAAATTATCCCTAATTAAGACTTTGCTTTTATTTCAACTTCAATATTATTAATAATTCTCTCTAGCAGAATTAGGACATTGAAGAAAAAAGATAGTACATGATTTATTTGAACATAAACAGTGGAGAAATAGAGGCTTTTAAATGTATGTGATGCTAAGACTCCAAGGTCTTTATCCTCCCAATGAGTTTATTGATAGTGCTATAGTGTGACTACCTGTTCTTAGTGGGCAATTATGCTAGGTAATCCATAAGGTCCTATCTGCTGTATAATGCTGTGATCTGAAAATTCATGACTTATTCAAGATTTTTTTTCATTCATGAAAATCCCACAAATATATCTTTGGGTTTGTAAGTAGGTGATTTTAGATATTATCAAAAATATACAAGTTCAAAACTTACTGTTCACTAGGGGTAGAAGTGTCTTTGTTGGGTAAGCTTTGTGTTGAAATGAGTGACTTTTCTTGTATTTTAAATTTGTCTTGTTACCTTGTGTTCATTTGTAGTACTTGTATAGGCAAATAGGGTGTTATATTAGAGACGTGTGTGTGTGTGTGTGTTTGTATAGATGCATGTATATCACAACACAGGAAACAGATTTTAGTTTTGTGTATAAACAGTCCCAGAGCTTTTAGAATATGATGGTAGAATTTTAACAATCTAGATTTAAAGCCCCTGTGGCAACTTCATTCATTCATTCACTAACTCACTAAGTCATTATTAACATTTCATGTGCTGACATTTTGCTTAGAGTTTAAGGAAAAAGATAAGTTCTTACCTTTCATTATATAATTTCAAAAACTTTAACTGCTCTTTTATAGTTATAAGACTGAATTCTTAATAACAAGTGACAGTGTGTTCATCTATGATCTAATCAGCATCATAGATCAATGAAATAGAAGTACTTGAGGGATTGCTTCAGTGCTGGGTTTAATGCTTTCAAGTTGGAATGTTCAAACCTCTAATTTGACTTTTGTCAAGTATGTCTTTTAAAAAGTCCATATATTTGTTACCCAATAAAAATAATAGCACTACTTCTATAGGACCATTATAATTAAACGATTATAATGCACGTGGAACTTTATCATGTGTAAATGCTCAATGAAGAGTGTGGTCATATGGATGTAGTGGCACGTGCCATTAATCCTAGTACTTGAGAGTTTAAAGCCAGCCCATCTAGATAGGGAGGTCCAAGATATCCAGAGCTGCATAGTGAGACCCTGTCTTGAAAAATTAAAATTGCAAACAAAACAAAGCAAAAAGTGTAGTTATTATTCTTGAAATTGAATAGAGAAACATATGATCCCTGGGAAGAATTTGAAAGTCCAGAAACAGATATAATAGGGCAAGTGTCCATGTTAGCTATAGGTCTTCCTTGTGTCTTAGGATATTCATAACTAACCTAAGGCGAGGACTTGGGAGGTAAACATGCTTGGGCCTGTTCACATACTTGCTATTCATATTTCTATTCCAGTCTTGACACCTAATGCATCAAAGTCAGAGGTTTATAAATCCCAAGACTGAAGCCTCAAATTTAAGCATATGTATATCTTGAGTACCAAACTGTCATCAGCTAAGTCATTAAGTCTTTAAAGCATACTCTAAAATATGAAGCATGGGAAATTTTCAGCATCCTTAGAATGAAAGTACAAGAGTTGGTTGTATTTGACTGTAGACATATTAGCATGCAAATTCTGGTATTTGGAAATAGTAATAATTCAAATGGGAGAAGAAGTATGTGAGAGACAACCTTTGGGAACAGAAAGCTGTAAAAGGAAGAACAGGGTACAAAGTAGCAATACAAACCTTTCTGAATGAAAGTAAAAGATCAAAGGGAAAAAATACTTCTTATGCACCACACACACACACACACACACACACACACACACACACACATATATTCAACCCTTGATGTTCAAGGTTAAATCTTTGCTCTACAATGTGAAGTCATTGCCACCAGAGACCAAGTTTTAAATGTCTATGAAATAAAGTTATGAAATTAAATTGTTTTCAATTTTTCAGGTAAAGAAATTAGAACTATGAACCATATTTTTCTACCGTGAAATGTTTTAATGACTCCTAATGACATATTGCTATTTCTATAGAACACTGAATCTCCAAACACTCTCAGAGAAACATCTTTTTTAAATATGTAACAATACCCTAGTGGGTCAACATGCTACAAATAAAAGACTGTGGAGTGCTCAGGCATAAATGAGATGTACATACCATATATCTTCCTCAAAAACTCAGAGAACTTCATGGAAGAGGGGCCGGGAAGATTATAATAGGCAGAGGTGGAAGATGACTTCAAGAAAACAGTGTTTTCTGAGTCCAACAGGGCATTTGCACACAGGGACTCATGGCTATTTTGACATAAGAATTACACAAGCTCAAACCACACATTATTACAGCATGGAGTGAGGGAGGTGAGCACAAAGTTCCACCACTAATGGGGCAGCCATTGACATTCCGTCACTGCTGCAAGGGGTATGTGTGTCTGTGTCTGTGTGTGTGTGAGTGTGTGTAGGGATGGAGGGGGTATATCCATATCTACACAACACACACACACAGAGTATCATATTTCTTTAATAACATGACCCCTGGTAGGTGGACCTATAGGGCAAGTCCCATCCCAAAAGTAGTTGGACAATACAAGCTGGACTCAAAGTGAGGGAGGAGGGAGAGAACTCAAAGTTGAGTAGGTATGGAGTTGACAGTGAAAGGGTGGATATGGGAGAATTTGGGGGAGTATGATCAAAATACATTGTATAATAATTTCAAAGAATTAATGAAATATTTAAGAAATAGCACACTCAGCTGTGTAGTGGTGGTACATGCCTTTAATCCCACCCAGCACTTACGATGTAGAGGCAGGCATATCTCTGTGATTTCAAAACCAGCCTGGTCTATAGAGCCAGTTCCAGGACAACCAGGACTACTACACAGAGAAACCTGTCTCAACCTCCCCCACCCTAAAAAACAAACAAATGAGCGAGCAAAACCAAAAAACTTCTTTAGGGGCAGGAGAAATGACTCAGTGGTTAAGAGCACTGGCTGCTCTTCTAGAGGACCTGGTTCAATTCTCAGAACCAACATGGCAGCTCACAATTGTCTGACACCCACAGCAAAAAACCAATGCACATAAAATAAAAAATAAATAAAAATAGCTCACTGCAAACAACAGTGACCCATCTATAAGGCTATAGAAATATGTCTGTATTGGAGGTAAAAGATAAACTACTGAAAGACGTCAGGGCTTTTCAGTATGTTATTAATATGATCTATTTGGCTAAGAAAATGTGAGTTTAATTCTACTGGGAAAAAAATTAAAAATGATAAGTGTAATGTAGAACTGAAATGTAGATTCAAAATTAGAGACCTGCTTGTCCTTTAATTAGACAGTAGCTAGAGACTGCATTTTTGTCTGGCTCTCTCACTTGGTGGTACTCCTGACGGGAGGCTACTTGTGAACTTTCTAATAGGAGAAGTTACCAAGCTGAGCTAAGCTAGCTTCACACTGCGCGGGCTTCAGAGGCTAGTGAAACCCCACTCCCTTTGCTTTAAACTACAGACACAGCCATCACTGTTACTACTGGCCAAGTGACTCGGATTCCAGAGGATGCCAGTGATTGTGGTTTTTCATCACAGAGGATAAAGATAAGAGGAGAGACAGGCTGGTTTTTACACAATTAAATACTGCCTCTCAGGCATCTCTGTTGGTAGGAGTCTGAGGGTCAGGAACCTCCAGCCATATTTTCCTCCTGGCTGCCTGCTCTCATCTATATCTCACATTCAAGGGGATGAAGAAAAGGTGAGTTGGAAAGAAAAGCTGAATCTTCTGGTCTAATTTTCTTTTCCAAGTCTTGTCTGTGAAGCAGATAAGAACCAAAGGTTTTCTGTGGAATAGAGGAGATCACTTCTAGTCAGTAGCTTTTTTGCATGAACTTTGTTTCCTCTATGCTTTGTTGTCAGCGGCAAGATACAGTATGAGTGTGTGAGTATGTGTGAAATCTATTTTTTTCCTTTTATGATTATGACAGTGGTGTTTTGTTTTCATGTATGGCTATGAATCTGAGGCTCTGGTGGTTTTTTATTTGCTAATTGTCACTCAATATTAATCAGATTCCAGTTTTTATCACTTATCACTCAATTGCAATTGTAAATGCCCTGCAGATAGGAATGGCTTTATAGTTATTTGTTTTTACCCCAGTTCCCTAAATGAAGAAGGAAGTTAAAGAGTTGATAGTGTTTTAGATTTCTTCCTTCATGAATTGTTAGAACAATGAAGTACTTCAGTAATAATATGAGCCAACATCATAATTTATTGAGAGAATACCATATGTAAAATGACTTAAGGAGTTGAATGGTGAATAGAGGCCTTGCTAGTGTAAGGAACAAGTTTCCTAATTTCCCTAATGTGCAACTCAGTAACATAGTGAGAAACAGCTTGCTCTTTGGAGTCTGGAAAAATTAGGTGTATAGTGTGTGTCCTTCTCACCATAACAGGATTTATTTTCTTCACTTTGAGGTTATGAACGGGTTATTCTTTCTGGTTTCTGTATGGATGAAAAATGTTTACATATTTTACATGTAATAAAAACTAAAATACTTTGTTTTAAAAAAGTACTCTTTCCTTCCTTTTTCAAATACTATACTACTTTTATAAGAAAACACATTTCTGACATCAATTTAATATCAGAAATTGTGCCTTACTGTCATTTATAAGAACTTAGAAAGGAGAGGTGGCTAATAAAACTGATGAATGAAGAATCAGCATATACTAGAAATAGATATTGTTTTCATTTATAGCCTTCTCTTTTTCCTATCATCCTTTGCATAAGGGAGTTGAAGTTGATTTATTAAACAGTGAGTATTAAACAAATAGCATTTACCTTCCCTGCTCAGGAGTGCGCAAGAAACTGGGTATGAGAAGTGATCAAGATGAACAAGGCACCCACCAGACTCCACTTGCTTCAGAAGTGATATGAACACAAATGATTATGAACAATGGGAAGGGAAAGAAACATAGGACTCTAGAAGGAGGTCTCAGGAATACTCTGCTCAATCACACACAGAGATAAAGGAGTGCTGACATCACCAGCAAGGCAAGAAAGTCAAGGAAAAACCATCCCTGGAGAGCAGAACAGAAAGGCCTGTCTACTTATCATTCTTGGTGTTTTTTATTTAGGGAACAGTAACTAACATTTCTGGTTCTCCACCAATGATCACATTCATGTTTTTTTCCTTTTCTCTCATTCAAACAGGCACGTCTCTTCCACTTTCTTTGCATTGTTATGAATCTCTCCATCTCCAGGAAACCTGGGTAGCAGCAGAATATTATCCTATTGCCCTCAGAGCTCAGTATAGGGAATATGTGGTTGAATGATCAAGAGAGGATGGCCTTATCTGCAAAGAGAACTCTGACTCTTTAGTGCAATAATTTTCCACATTCACAGGACAAAGCAAATACTCTGCGTGAGTAACACTGGCTTGGCTCCAGTAATAACACAGCTGTTGAAACAGCTTAGTCACCGGGGCGATGGAGGCAGTGTGGTGAGAGAATGCTGGGGTGCAGTGAACTGACATTTAGCTGGCTAGCGGGGGCTCTGAGAGCCAGAACAGATCTGTGGGAGAGCTGTGGAGAGGCTGCTCCCCGCCCACAGTCATCCCCTTGTTTCTTTTGAAGCTAAGCCATAATCCCCTCCCTGGGCAGGGTGCCTGAGGAAGAAAACTGAACACATTTTTATGACTGATGAGAGGGAATGAACTGTTTCGATCTTTCTAGACACCTGGTTTCTCTCCCTTACAATGACCTGTTTTTTGTTTATGTTTTTGTTGTTGTTGTTGTTGTTTGGTTTCTTGTTTTTTAAATGCCTCGGGGTAGTTAGAATATAATGTGTAATTTAGAAATAGTGGGGTGGGGTGAGGGGTGACTTGCACTTATGGAGAAAACCTCAAGTAGTTCTTTAGTTTTGACTGTTCAGGTGATATAAGAAAAAGTCAGATGAAAAAGCCTCAATCCTCATGACTGGTCTTCCCTTGATCCCTATAGCAACTGCATCTGCTAGAGCTTTGTCCTGAAGTTCTGTGGACAGATCTGATAAAATACTTCACTGGTCGCATCAGAATTTGGGACGGCCTAATGAATTGCTATGCAGCTACCCTGCTGTTTTTGCAGCCTTTGAACATCTGACCTTCATGTTTTTTTCTTTGTTCTGGGCTCCTTTTGCACTGTTTGTTTTGGAGTTGTTGAGTTAAATTAGCCATCTCCTTCCTTCCTTGGTTACTGTATGAGAATGCAGCTGTCAGTCTGTGAACACTGCCATTGTCTATTTTTAGATTCAGTGTGAATAAAGCTCTCTTCTCTAATTGCAGAGAGAGAAGAGAGAGAGAGTTTTACAACCACCACATCAGCTATTCCGAGTGCTCTGTACACTGTATGTGTTGTCCTGGGGAGAAAACAGGTAGCGACTGTGTCTTTCCATTCCTCAGTTATCAGGTTTGTTTTCTCTTGGCTTGAATAATGATTATGGTCATATAAGAATAAGTCTGACCACATTTGTTTTCCTTGTTTTAACATTTGCCAGCTTGAATAGTTTCTGTTTTCTCTAGCTTTGTTATGGGGGGGGGGGAAGACGATCATTGAGTTCAAATTCCTTGCAAATTATTCTTTTGATATATTTTTAATTAAACAAACTGAGAGCTATGAAATACAATAGGCTGTGATTTTTTTCCTGTATAGCTCTCTAACTAACATCCTTTGTGCCTAAATCCAGGTCTGCCTTTTATGTTGCTGCTAGGAATGCTTCAATTTTTTAAAATTGCTTATTTGTTTTGGTTTTTTGAGACAGGGTTTCTCTGTGTAGCTTTGGCTTTCCTTGAACTTGCTCTATAGACCAAGCTGGCGTTGAACTCGCAGAGATTCAATGGCCTGCCTTGGCTCCCCAAATGCTTGGATTAAAGGTATGCTGCACCACAGCCTAGCCTACTTCAATAACTTTCTAAGTAGAATACCATAGTATTCAGTGAAACTTGGGCTCTTCGTTATCAGACACTTCCAGCTACTCAATCCTTTATTCCTTCTAGCCACTCTTCCATCCCCACCATATTGAATTAGTTTCTCTGACCATTTAATGCTTCTTTATGCTTATATGGATTTTTAGATGTACAGCTTCCTTTATCCATGGTTGCTTCTATTCCATTGCTTCTTGAACTATTGTCCTGTGATTAGTAGGTAGATAACACTTTAGATGAGTTGATTCTGAGTCACACTTTCTGTGCTTCATTGCTTTACCCAATGCCTTTAAACACTTTGAGATACCTGTATACATAGGTTTGTTTCAGTGCCCAATTTTCCCAATTTACTGTGAATAATTTGAGGGCAATGATTTTTGCCTTATCCATTTTTATCCTCAGTAGAAATTATAGGAAATATTTGGTTGAGGAAAAAAATTCATTTAACTTTCAGAGGAATATCATTGCCCCTCAGTGGCAGTGCAAATTGTTATGTTTTTGCCTTATCATCTGATGTCTGTCTGGCTCTAACAAGACAGGTTGAATAGACTGTCAAGTCTTGCTGTACCCAGAAGAATGCTGCACAACTTTTTTTTCTATGAAATTTCTCAGAAGTTTTATCTATTATCTAATTTCTGTGTCCTGGAGAGCTATGATGCAGACCCATTTTATTGTTCCATTTAAGCACAAAACCTTAGATAGGAACTAGGTCGAAGAAGTTGTTGGTTTATAGCTTCTGGAACTACATTTTCTTTCTTCCCTTTAATCCCACTGGCACTTTCTAGCAGACATTAGTACATTATCCCCATATTATTATTCAGAAAAGAGAAGGGGAATTAATCACTTTCCTCACAAGCCACTCTTTTTCCTGATCTAGAGAACAGGTACATTTTTCTTTGATGTGTAACTGGGAACTATATTCATTACTTATTTTTTAGCTGTGGTTAAGAAAATTGACAAAGGCAACTTATAGAAGAAAGAGATATTTTGGCTTATGGTTCCATGAGGATCAGAGTCTGTCATAGCAGAGAAGCATGGCAGCAACCAAAAGTCATGACAGCAAGAACAGGAGCTGAGAGCTCACATCCTGAACCACAAGCATAGCACAGAGGGAGAAAACTAGGAATAGCATGTGGGTTTTGAACCTCAAAGCCTGTGTGACAGACTTCCTCCAGCAAACCTATTCCTTCTAAATGTACTAAGATGACTCCACTAACTGTGACCAATTATTCAAACATTTAAGCCTGTGGAGTCATTCTAATTTGAAACATGACAGGAATTAATTACGGGTCAAATTAGACAAACATAGTTTTGTGAAGTATGCAAAAGTGTGTTGCATATGAATATATGGATGAATGTATATGGAGGTAGGATTGGGGATAAGAAAGTAGTGGTAGGTGATGTACGATATCCTTCTGTATGCTTTAAGTATGTGTTTTTCTCATTGCTTTGTAGTAAGGAAGAGGGCCCCTTGTTTATACCAGCCACCTGGCTAGTTTACACCCAAAATAACCATACAGAAACTGTATTAATTAAAACACTACTTAGCCATTAGCTCTAACTTCTTATTAGCTAACTCTTACATGTTAGTTTAACCCATCTCCATTAATCTGTGTATCACCACATGACAGTGGCTTACTGGAGATTCTAACTGGCATCCATCTCCGGTGGAGGATCCATGACTTCTCTGACTCTGCCCTTTTTCCTCCCAGCATTCAGTTCTGTTTTCTCTGCCTACCTAAGTTCCACCCTATCAACTAGGCCAAGGCAGTTTATTTATTCATTAACCAGTGAAAGCAACACACAAGTAAAATTTGAAGGACTAAGAAAACAGGAATGACTAAGATGCAATTCCTGAAATTAAGAAGGCATTAGTTTGATACAAGCAAAGGTGCTAAATAAACCCTATCTCCAGTCCTTTGTAGTTCACTGTGTATAAGGGGTTTCCTTTTAGAAATTTGGTGTGCTAGTGAGGTGAGTGTAGTGTGCCCAAAGTACAGCATTGAAATAGCAGCCTGCATATTCTGAGGCTCTGTCAAGTAATTAGCATACATTGCCTTCTTTATTTCTCATGGCCTTATGAGAGGTTTTACTATAACTCCCATTTCATAACTGGAGAAGCTTAGACATGTTCCCAGTCTTGCACTGTTCTCAGGTGGCAAGGTGGGCTGAGATCCCAGACTGTCTTCAGAACTGTCCTCTTTTCTCATCTGCCAATGTTGGAGAAGAAGGGACAACCTGGGTAGAATAAGAGAAGAGACCATAGAGGAGCCAGATAATAGCTTACTATGCCATTTATAGTTTCCATTTTAGACTGAAGACTGTATAAAGGCATTGAAGGTATGTTTAGCTTTGTTTCAAAGTCTCTGTCATATAGTCCCTGCTGGCCTAGAACTTGTTATGTAGACTAGGCTAGCCTCAAACTTCAGATATCTGCCTTCCTCGGCTTCTCAAGTGCTGGATTTAAAGATATCAGCCACTGACAGTATTTTAGAAGCCACCTCTCTGACTGCTGTGTGGAAAATTATCTCAATTAGGCCATAGGTGGTAGTTGTGTGAGAAGAAGTTGAGAAATGGAATAAGTCTGAAAGAATGAGAAGGAATTGACGATGTGAATTGTTTGGTTTCTCTATGATCTGTGGCACTTCAGATTAATTAATCTACAAACAGCTAATGCCCCAATAGTGTTTCCAATTGTTCAGTCTTCATTGAGTTGCTGCCTTGACTGCAGTAAGAAAAGATCGATGTTTTTTTTTTCCTGAAAAGGAGTATCTCTGTAAAGTACTAGACACAAGAAATATTTTATTCCTTTGTCCTTATCATATTGCATTTGTAGACTTTTTAATTACAGCCAGGAGATAATGCATCAGAATATAGAAATGGAAATACTTCCCCACAATACTAATGTTTGACAGGATGGAGAAAGATGATAGAGAGATAAAGGGAATTGAATGTTGCCTGGTTTGTTAAATAGTCATGCTCATTCATTTGTATAACGGTTCACACCCAACCCTGGAGGGCATCTTAATAACACAGGCTGGGCCAAATTTATAATTAGCCAAGCCCAGTTTTGCCAGACATTCCATAGATATAACACATGGTTGGTTTTGTTATTTTCTTAATTGAAAGCATCAGGAAAATACCAGTCAGGTCGGGGAGCTTTTGATCAGACAATGAGCACTGGCACAAATAACCCCAGATTATATGTCTGTTGGATACTGGAAGCAGTCTGGTCTGAGTTACTTCCATCTGAGGTTACCAAACAACCATGTGTAACTGGAAATGTGGAAATGCACATGAGGGTTGTGAAAACTTTTAGTACCTTTATTCCCAGGGCAAAGGTCCAAGTAAATCAAGGCTTTTTTTGGAAATTAAAAAAGTTTTTGACACCATATAATAATTATTTCTTGATTTCCCCCTTTCTTTTCACTTATTTGGTCAGTAGTATGGCCTAACTTTCCTGTTGCTGGATGGAAAGGAAACGTGTGTATGCTATACATATGCCATGTATGCCAGACTTGTGAGGGCAAAGCCCTATGCTTCTATATTTCCTAGGTGGGGAGAGATGTATAGGGAGTTAAGTGATGGCTGGTATGTTAGATAAATTCTGAAATGAATTTTTACCAACACAAATGTGTTTAAAAAAACTGTTTGAAAAACATGAAATTTACACAGCACAATGGAATGATTGGATTCCACACTAAAGGGCTAATCCAGAAGAGGAATGGAAAACCATGGATTTTAGATCTATACATACTTTATGCTAATACCTTATGCCCTTATTCCATGAAATTGATATAACCAGTCTTTATTTTATAAGTAGCTTTTCCCAATGTATATGTAACCTTGGCCTTCTTTCTTGTCTACCAGGAAATTCAAATAGGCTATGCAGTCTTAATTATGTCTACAAGATGTCAGGTAGTGTTGCCCAAGCAGTATCCCAGAAGTCATGAGACCAATGTTCTATTATATGCAACGTAGTCATTAAAGCTGAACAAGATTTCCTACTCTGTTGAAAGGCAGAAGAGAAAATAATTCAAAAGCAAGCAGCACATTTTACTGACTTCTTTTGCACAGTGTTCTCCTGTTTCAAAGTTTTGTGTTTCATGTTTGGAATGGGTTTGGAGGGAAGCTCCATATTTTTCTCAGCTGCTGTTATACAGATGAAAGGTAGATATGAGGATTCCACTTCCTTAAATAAAATGATGACAGAAATTGCTGTCCTTGAAACTTTATGAACTGTTCTAAGCAATTTTCATGAAGTGACTAATTTAGTGGTCATACAATCCTAAGGGATGAGTTCTATTATAACATGAGAAGCATCTAGCCTGAGAACAATAACATTGAGTTCAGGTAGGGAGCCAAAGTGTTATTGGAACAGCCACTTATCCTGTATCTCTGGATTTCACATATAAAAAAAAATGGTAAAATGCTGAGGCTATAAGCCAGGACAAACACTCATTGTGATGTTTTGGAAACTTTGTCTTTCTGAGTTCTTCATACACAGAAAAATAGTGCCCTTGTCCACACCTATGTAGACAGTAAGTAGATAATGGATAAAATTAAGGCATAACAGGCTACAGATATAGTAAACAGCTAGAGAATTTTGAACTTTACTTGTTGGCATCATGGGACGAAAAGAAAAGATGATGTGGTGGTGAGCATGAAAAAATGTGGTATGTGTGAGGTTTCCAGATGCTCTGTTTATAGACCAGCACTTAGATTGTGAGGAAGAATGTTTTTAGTAACCAGATTACTGAATTTTAAAAAAAAATGAGGCTTGTTTCTCTTAATTTTTCATAAGAACAGCAGCTTCTTTAACACATGTTTATATGTATCCATGTTCCATATTTTGCGAAGAGATTTCATAAGTTGCTGAGGAACACATTAATAGTGGATGTCAGAGATGAGTCTTTAATTTCCTTATGAAATTCCATATCACCCCAAGTCCTGCTTTGCCTATGCCCTTTGTCTGAGAAAACAGAGTTCAAAAGACACCCAGGCAGCCTCCTTTATGGAAAAGCTACTCAACTCTAACCAGAGTCTTATATTAAAAGAAAACAAACAAACAAATAAAAACTTAATTTCTGGTTTTCTCTTTTTAAAAAACCAAGACCGTCTGGTAAAATGGTTCAGTACCAGTTCACATGGGCTACTGAAGGAACACACAGTGCTTTCTCCTTAAACAACTTCATTCTCCACCTGCCTAGTCTGTCTTTACTATGTGTGCAGTAACAGACAGAGCCACAGTCACTGGTATTCCCAGGCTTCCCACTTGGTTCTCTTGACTTACACTGCAATTCTCAAGTTCTTCATAGAAAGGTATTGTTTTGGTTCAACATATCTTGGGCTAGAGGGTTTCAGTGATGATCTTGAGCCTTACCCTTGGTGGGAACACAGTAGAAAGCTTTGATCAGAGTTGAGTAGCTCTTGTATGAAGCATGATTAATTTTGCTGATGGATATTTTCTTGAATTCTACTATTTTATCTAACAAAAGTAGTAAGAATAGCAGGTCCAGGGATGATTCATATAAAAGCTGTGTTCTGTGACTGATTTGAGGATGACAAACTAGAGAATTTTCTTTAAGTGATACAGATCAAGTGATGATCTTTAGAAATTTCTGAACACATTTAATATATACAGCATAATGTCTTAAGATATATAGCAACAGGAATACTTATAGTGAAGCAAATAAATTATTATCATTATTCCTGCAGCAAAACCACAAAAGAAATGGGTAAATGATATGATGGAGAGTTTTCATTTTTTTCCCTTCCTTCTCCCTTTCTTCCCTCCCTTCCTCCCTTCCTCCCTCCCTCCCTCCCTCCCTCCCTCCCTCCTTCCCTCTTTCCCTCCCTTCCTGCCTTCCTTCCCTCCCTAACCCCCCTCTCTGTAAGTTTTAGGCTTGAAACCTAGAACCTGCCACTGAGTTTTATTCTCAGTCCTGATATTTTTCCTTTAAGGCTATTTTAGGATCATTATCTTTCTCATGTTAATATCAACAATATATCTTTATGCCATTATTTAATATCTGAAAGCCTCAGTTTACTTATTAATCAAAAGGACATATCAATGTCTAGTTATTAGAGTTGATAGAAAATTAAATTAGGTAATTTAAATAAACCTCAGAAGTTATTGTTACTTAAAATAGGGTAGTTGTATACTAATATAGTGTGTAAATTTTTATTGCTTTTCCTTTGAACATTCTTAGCAGATTAGAAGAACTGTTAAAGCTGGGGCCAGGCCAGTGGTTAATCCTGTCTTCTGATCTTCACTCTGCCTGAAATATGCTTTTTTTTTGTGGGGCCCAGGGTAGGAGTTTCCCTGAAGGTATACCTGCTGTTTCATGGTATATTTCACATTGATACATTTGATCAATAAACTGTTCAACCAAATATATTCTACTTTTTGATTACAACAGATTTATTTTCATAATGAACTGGAATACCAGTTTGGAATGTAGGATTCTTGGACTGCTTAAAGTTATGTGTAAGAATATGATTGATTAGGAAGCCCTGTCAACACTTTTCATTTCCTACTCATCTCATACAGAGAGGAGGAGCCTTGTTGCTTGTGCAAGGGCACCCCAGACTCTGAGATCTAATGCTGTGTATGTCTTTCTGTGAACAACAGCCTTTTGATCATTATTGACCACACAAATGGTTGTTTAGTTCCTCTTGGATACCTGTTTTTGGGGAAAAGCACATAAACACTGAGAATAAGATCAGAGTTGTCTAAGAAGACTATTTCCAGAGTAGCACAAGACAGAAGTCGGGTGTTGGATGGGTAGGCTCTGGGTGTGTACATTTCTTGTTGCCTAGGAATCTTCAAAGCCTTTGAAGAATGGAGGAGGAAAGTGGGACTCTTTAATAGGGTGAGTTTACTTTGCTCATGTGTAAGACTTGCCCTATTCTTCCAAAGAAGATAGTTTTCAATGAAAAGAAGTGTGTAGAGAAAAACAAAAGTAGAAACAAGCAAAGTAACTATGATAATTATAAGTATCTAAGGCACATTTTGTGGAACTATTTGGTACAACAACTCCCATGTGGCTCTTACAGGCATATTTTAGACCAGCAGTGTAAGTTATGGGAGGATAAGTTCTAATTATGATTCAGATTCTGAGCAACTGTGCTGCATCAGAGAGAATGAAGCTCTTTTCTCTGGTAGAGTTTAAATGGAAGTTCTTGACTCACAGAGTGACTATGGGAGAAGATCCAGAATCCATATTAGACTTTAGTACTGTGACCTCAATCTTTAGGTTTACGTTTGATAATAATATCTCATTTGGGTTTTTGTTGTTGTTGTTGTTTTAGGTATTTTTTTTGGTTCTTGTTGTTGTTTATTTGTTTGTTTGTTTTGATTTCATAGAAGTGCCTGTGAAAATTTTGGAATGTTTCAAAAGTATTTTTCACAAAATTACTTATTATCCATTTTTTTCTCTTGCAGGAGAAAATGCAGAAGTTTCCATGGATGTTTCCCTGGGTTACCGTGATGATATGTTTTCTGAATGGACTGAAATGGCTCATGAAAGAGTACCACGCAAACTAAAATGTACTTTTACATCACCCAAGGTAGGATACTTTTATTGCTGAATCAACAGTGTTTCTTTCCTGGCATGGAGTCACAACAATTAAGTGACTTTTGATGTCCCATCTGGGACAGAATGTTTTCATTTTTTTTTTAAGTGAAGAAGAGGCTATACTCTCCACTGAAAAGAATTCCTGATCCTGTCTTTTCTCATCTGTTGTCTCATCTTAGTTGATCCTGAAGGACTTGTACAAGATCAGACAAATTTGATCCTTCCTCTAGCATTGGTCTTTTTTTTATATATTCTTTTATTTTTCATTCAAAAAAATTTACACTTCCTCCCCTTCTCCCAGTCCCCTCCCACTCCCCCACTA